>DWQX01000727.1:0-36950 GCA_018245475.1 Pharmacophagus antenor
TATATATATGTATATATATATATGTATATATACATAACAAAACACAATTTTTAATGCTAAAATGTTAGGGAAGTTAACGTGCCCATTGACTGCAATGTCTAATTGGCATGCATGTCGCGCGCTGCTATAGGAAGCAATTGATGCATCTGAATCGGAACGATAAGAAAACTTGAGTTCAATCAGAATTCGTGCACGTTTGTCACTTTAGTTAGGTAATGCTAAAATAAAAATGTCTCAATTTTTGTCAATAATTTTGAAGGTGATTTCGAAAAAAGTTAAATTGGAAAGTTACAAAATATTGGAAAAGAAAATTTAGATTAAAAAAAAATTGTGTCAATTTTAAATATTAGAGTAACACATGATGTAAAAACCTACGGTTTCTTACAGCTGATATAGTGTATAATCAGCATGAAAAATGATAATTGTTTAAAAAGGTATTATTGCTTAACCTCTAATAATAAAATAGCTCTAATAATAAAAGTTAAAAATTAAATTTCTTTACGGTGTATAAATATTTAGCATCGGTGAATCTGCAAATCCATATAATAATGTCTTCGTGATTTTCTTCATTTTCCTGCAAATTATAAAATATTGATATTGTTAAATAATTTTTTGAATGAAAAATAAAATACATATAATAAAAATTGTTCGCTCTTATTAAAAGGCACCTCCAGTTTTTTGTTGTTATTAGAATTAATTTGTGTATCTGATTTATTTTTAGAAATATTTTTATCAGTGCTGTTACCATCTTTATTCAAAATTTTAGCAGCCATAAGTAGAAGTGGAGAATCATTTCTGTAAGGACAATACACATATTTCAATATGGTTTTATAACTACATAAATATACTTTTATTTTGATAACACTTACCCTGTTGAGTTTATTATAGCAACACATTCGCTATTCGTAGAAAGATTGGTAGGTTTCAAATAAATTTTTAATGTTTTTCTTAAATTAATTGGTAGTCTTGGTATTTTAGAATGATCAAAGTGAAAATGTTTCGGAACTGAATCAAGAGCTACAGTTTTCCCACAGTGTAACACTGGACAAATTATGGGCCTAAAATAATAATTTCTTTAGATGTAGCGCGTTTTAGTTATAAGTTGCAACTTCGTTATAATTCTTACCTTATACTTAATTTTTCTGTATTACTATCAGCATTATTAGTTATTCCAATGCAAGTTTTTAAGCTTGATTCTTCGTATTTAAGGTTTTTGTAAAGAAGTGTGATTTCCGCAGGTGAGGTGTAAACAGAATTTTCTAAATCTTTCACCTAAATATTCAATAATCTTTTGTTAAAACTCGGGAAGTGTGAGAATGTATGTGTTTATAATGTATGCGTGACACTTTCTTTCCCGCAAAAGCTTATTATCGTAATAATTTTACAATGTACTCAATTTCAAAAGGTAGATGATTACTGAAGAATGTTGATAATAATTTACAATAATATAATATTTATTACATAAATCTTATAACAAATTATAGTAAATTAAAGATTCGTGTTTTTAGAGTAAAGAAATATTCAATATTAACATTTTTAACAGAATTCCTCTTATATGATTCTTTATCATTTATTGCTTTAATTTTATTTTCATCGTTTCTTACTCCAAGTGTTTCTATAATAAAAAGTTATATTTTTTAATTTTTTTTTATATTTTTTGACGTCAAAATTTCGTTCTATGTTATAAATCATACATACTTCTCTCCGTTTTTAAATGATCCCCTCTAGCAAAATCTTTCGTAAAATAATTATTATTATTAATATTATCAGATTTGCTTGTATTATCATCGCTTGAGTTGTCATTGTCTCGGCTCTTATCAGAATCTGTAGAGTCTGTGATGTATTTAAACTAGTATAATACTGAGCAATATCAAAACAGATTTAATATCTATAGCAATTATTTAATACAGAATATTGTACAAAGCATAGCAACTTAAGTGGAACAGGGAGAGGCTATACTGTTTTAGATACTCTAATACGATAATGTTAAAAAGGTATATTACCATAGCGTTTTAATATTGTGAGGATGTGAATTATATTATAACTACAAGGTAATATGTGAACAGCAACAACAAAAAATATATACGACGTAATAGAATAATATCATACGTTCGAACCTTATCACTTATCATGAGTGAAAGAGAATTGAGATAAAATTTCTAACCACATTTATCTTTTAACTATCAGAGATAATAAATCCATCACTTTTATTGCTTTAAGAGATATTAATTAAAATGTAATTTAAATAATAAAATAAAATCTACACAAGTCGGTTAGATATGAAGTCATTTGTATACATTTAAAATCATATTTGTAATTTGTAGTTAAGAAATATACCATCGCAATTTTTACAAACAGAATGTCCTGATTCACAAATGTTTATATCGTATTTCGATGTTACATTCTTACACAGTTCGCATTGTAAAAGTGGTACTCCAAAATTCTGAAAGTTAAAAATAACTGTATGATTGAAAGATAAATAGAATTTGTGATACCAAAAGCCAGTAGAAAAAGAAAAAGCTTCTGAAAAATAAATTAGCATCAAATCATAAACACGATATTCATAAGTGAATTCATGCTTGTAAAATTACTAGGATCTAATAAGTTACAACTTAAGCAATGATCTGTTGAATACATTTTTGAGAATTTGTGTAGACCATCTGCTTGCATTGCTCCTTTTTTTCTTTAAAATTGTCATGTTATAGCCAAATGCAACCAAACCAAAATAATGTACTTATGAGAATTTGAGCAGTGTTTTAATGTAATTTATATTATACTATGTACATAGAGGAATAAAAACAAAACTCTTTATAAAACTACTGGCTAGTCCATATCAACTAGATTCTTTATTCAGGAAAACACTCTTCTTGTATGTAGTGTCTCAAAGTAACACGCCGACTTGTAGCCGTAAAGCGTCACGGATTACGTATTTCAACTTATATATTACGTTGTGTTACTACTGCTGTTACATAAGCTTATGTACAAGGGTTTATTATTCCATGTGTTCGTTTATGATAATTGTGCTCTTCACAATCCACCGCCTCGTTTTATTTTAGTACGAGTATATCTAGCGAAAGTAAGTTCGATTCGTCTTAATAACATAACTATGTAAAGTAGGTTACGAGTCCGGACAATAGTTGAATTTTAAAAAAGTCACGTAAACATTTACACGAACACACGGAACAATGAGAACTGTTTCCGGTTATGACAAACAATACTAATACCTTGTTTAAAAACATATTCAAACATAAATAAATATATCAAAATCGCAGTAAAGTCTTGACATGTAATTATAAACAATATTCTATTCTTCCACAGATAAGTTTATTTCCATAGATGTATAAACTCATTGTTGTATCAGATCTATATTAAAAACAATGTTATTTACATACAAACTGACTAACGTCCGATATACATTGTTTGTGATAGGAATGTCTTCAATGTGATTTCTGATTTAATTGCAACATAACACTTCAATCGGTGGACGTTTTTGTAACATTATTTACAGATTAATATAGGTCTTTTTTTCTCGATGTCTTATAGTGCTTTCTCTATATTTTGATCTTTAGTATTTTATTACTTAAATTATTATTTTTTAATTCTCTGTTAATTTGAGGACGTTACTATACACGTTAGATTACTTCTTAAACACAGTCCAACGTAGCTGCTTACTAATTAAAGACAATGTTTTATAAATACTTACGTATAATTCGTAAGATTCTTCTTAACCGATCATACTGATTAAACAATAAATCTGAACTTGATACCTAAGCAACATATTTCTTTATTATAGCTAATACACTTTACTATGATAGAATTTACGTCACAAAGCTTAAATTTTGCATTGAAAAGTGCTGATAATTTAAGAATCGTTAATAGCGACTTTTTTCTACTTACAGAGCTTTAACGGAGGTACAGAATTTTATTCCTGAATTATTATTATTTATATTGCTTGTTATATAATGGTAATCTGATTGAATAATGTTTTTTGATATTTTTATTCCTGGTGTGTAATCAAACTTTTCTTCTTTTTTCCTACCGAAATAGAAAAAAAATGGGTGGACAAAGAAAATGACCATGAATTTAATAATTACCGATTTCATTAAAGCAACAATTATCAAATTTACTTATTATAGTGACCGGTATCAGTTTTGTTTATTTATGACGCAGGGAAAATGTTGCTCTACAGATAAGTTGTTACATTGAGTAAGTGTTATTTATTTGGGTAAATATTCAACTTGTGGATGTTCGTTAACGTGTTTGTTTATTTTTAGGTAACTGTTAATGGTAAGAGGTCGAACTAAAATTTACATTGTTAAACACTTAGGTACAGTAAGAAAAGTAGGGTGACATTCGGGGACACTAATGCTTATGTAACATTTCTCGCGCATTAGTGACATATTGTAATGTAAATAACATTTTATGGTACTTAGCTAGTTTAAGTGAAGTTACTGTTACCTGCAATACTTAAAGAGGTGTCCACGAATTACAAATGTCTATACCATTTATTAAATTCGTCTAGGTGACAAAACAGAGTTATCGAGATGATTTGGGATGGGTGTGACATTGAGAATTTTGTGTTATAATAGAAACTGTTTGAAGCTAAATATCTGTTGGTTAATACGCATATTTTACCATTACGTAAAATTATTGATTGGATTGCGTATTTTCACGAAACAACATATTATTCCCTTCAAATTTAAAGTTAACAGTAAGAGTATAGGCTAGCACATTATACTTTTAATAATTAAGTCAAGCCGCTATTCTGTTACATCGACTGCCTTGATGGTCCCCGAGGCGCAGTTATTTACTGTTTGCTTTCTAAAATAGAGATTTCGGGTTTGATTCCCGGGGTATATTTTTGAATAAGTCTGGCTAGCTACCACCCTCCATATCAATCTGCTACCATAACAGCTTTGCTGTGTTCCGACAGTCATACATGTAAGAGGTTGAGTATTCTGAGCAAAGGCGTGTTTTATCATCTACGGACTCATTGTTACAGAACAGTGTTATACCACTGCCGATAAAAAATCTCTCTAACTAATAATAACTCTTTCTGTTACTGTAAGGAAAGATGTGTTTATTTAAACACTGCTTATCAAGATATTACACGCTTCATTGAAGAGTTAATTATCTACTTATTATTAAACTATTGAAAACTTTTCTGCTCCGCTCACGTCATCCTATGCAATTTTATTTTATAATCAATATGACAATGATATAACGTAGGTATTTCAAACGTAGTAATACAGAGCAAATACTATTCACGCCACGTTGTTCCACGTGACAAAAAAAAGATTCACACGTAATTTTATTTCCGGTTAATACAATCGATAGAACTACACTTCATTCTATAAAAAAATATAGTGCGATGTTTTAAGTATAGACAATTATTAATATTTCAATAAATAAGTCATGTTGTCTAACTTTTATTGGAGTTTCTGAATTCGCACACAGCTTTTGTAATAATTTTTTTTTAGCCGTGTCTTGAAAAATACCGTTTTATTACAATAATATATACATATAAGTTTCATAAAAATGTATGTTTGCGGATTCGTCTTATATTTTAAATGACTCAATTTTTTCTATTATCCAGTGGGTCTATTGTATAGCCCACCACCTCCCAAACACAACATATAAATTCATTGATATAGTTTCACTTACATCATTCAGTATACGGTCTTCGAAACGTGTGTTAGTACTATTTATTCTATTTTGTTCGTTCAGTTAAAACCGCTCTATTAATAATTTTTTTGATTATTTTAAAACGGTGTTGCTGAAAATCGAAAAATGGCGTTAAAGGTGAGAAATTTTATTTCATGGCTTTTCTTTGTTTTTACTACTTAATTATTTAAATTAGCTCTTAAAATTAATATTTGTGGATGATTAATATTATTTTAAATTTACTTTAAAACTTTTTGGATTTGATATAAAAGTAGTAATTTGGGAAATTTATTTTAATCACATGAATTGGTGAAAATTATTTTTTTATAGTACTACCTATTGAATATATTTTACTTTATTAAAATAAAGTGAGACTAGAAAATGAACATTTGACTACAGCATTGATTACTTCGCAACTCTTACCAACTTTAAAAAACTTCTTCCTCTTAGAGAAGAAAGTTACGTCACAGTAGTTACTTGTTTTCAAAACTGCTTTGACACTTTGAAACGACACTAAATATTTATAGTTTTTGGTTGTATTGCGCACGTTTTACTGTGAGGTACAGGACAAAGAATTAGAAAATTTGTTTGTTTTTACGATCTCGCTATGTTTGCTACGGACTCTCGTATATATTTTTTTTTAAATTAACCATGGGTGTAATGTTAAGTGTGTGGTGTGTAATGTTAAATGACAATAGAGCTGTAGATGGTGGCTTGAAACATTGACTTTCATATGCAGATTAACAAAGAGTGTGGTAGCTAATCTGGTGGATTTGAAAAAACTCTGTCACCATTCAAACACGAATAGACACAAACTAAAAAAACTAATTAATGTCATTTTAATTATATAAGGATAATACACATACTTGTTACAAATCAAAACAGATCCTGGATATTAAGGGTGGTACATACTGAGGTGGCTTTTTTTATTTCGACAGTTGTTATTTTGTTGGTTGTTACTACGTGTACGAGTATTATTTCAATTAAGCGTAATTTACGTCTGCTGGTAAGGGAAACTAGACCATAATAGTAAGACCCTAAATATTTTATTTTTTAAGCACTATTTTAGGACCGTTCCTTAAGGTACTCATTACACTCGTCATTTCATTAGGTAAAATAAACTGTAAACTGTGACACTAATTTTTCTACCATTTCTTAAACGGTGTTCGATGAGTGATATTTATCTTTATTAATTAAAAATAAATAATTGTTTTTTCAGAATGTGTTTGTAGTTCTGGCGTTAACAGCTTGCGCTTATGGAAGACTTTTCACATACATTCGTCCAGTAGACTTACATTTAGAGCCGACACTGGAACACGCCCAGCCACAACTGAGTTTTGACCATCAGATATCTGAGGACGAGCATGTTGATTATTACGTAAGTTTTATCAACATCATAATTTTACGATTATTAAAGGTTTCTTCTAAAATTTGAAAATGGCGAAATATTTACTACACCCAATTAATTTTGTTTAGTTTTTAATTTTACATAAATTTTATTAAACATGTGCTAAATCAAATAAAGTCTTAAAACTTATGATAGTTTATAAATAAACTTTTTCTTTCAATTTATATTCTTATTGGAATCGAAGGTTGCGTTTAAGATAGTTCTTAATAATTACATATGTCAAATTGATTAAATGTTTAAGAGTTTTACATATTTTTTAAACTAGAGCATACTAAAATTTTAGGTTACTTTATGTTGATAATTATTCAAGGTAATATAATTTAAGGTAATCTTCGAAAAATAAGGTATTTTCATTTAGAAGTTTTGGTTAGAGGCCCCTGGATTTACTATTCAAACATGAATTTTAAAGGTATTAGATACCTAAGATTTACAAAAATGCTAAAATGAAAATGAAAAACCTTATTTTCAATATACTGGATCTTACAGTGACGGGGCTGTACTTTTATGTTTTTTTTTGCTTAATCCTTGATTACAATATAACTTAAGATAAAGCAATAATACAATCAGCCTTGATAACTTCAGTTTTGTTGATATAGAGGAAACACTTGACAGTAGCTTCAATGAGATTTAGAAACAGACAAAATCTAGTAATTTAAAGAAATTGCTTCAGTTTTTCTACCATAATTATGACAAGTATTCAATATTTCATGTGCTTTGTATTGTTTAAAAGGTCACCGAAAACAAAGTCAAAGTGCAAACGGAGTCATTGACCTGTTTCCACATATCGAGTTCCAGAAGCAACAGCTAGTTACGCTCTGGTTGCACTTTCGTTCGATCACTTTCTTCAACAACACTTGTTTGTGAATAGACCGGACACTATTAATATAGTTTCTTTACGGTAACATTTAATTATTGATAATTTAATTATAACGATATATAAAAATCTGTGTAATCAGAGATGGGTTAAATTTCGGTATAAATTAGGACATATTAAAAAAAATCATCAAATTATTTTTTGTGCCTTTGTTAAAAAATATTTAATCGGCAATATATTCTATATATATCAAAACCAGTTCATAAGTAAGATACAACATAATTAATAACATAAGAAATATTTATAATAACCATATTTACTCAATGATGCAACTCAAATATTTTTGACAATTAATTGTTAAACGCATATTTTAGTATGTATGTTAGTACCTTATAAATAAAATATAAAACAGTTTTTTTTTCAGTCCGTGCAAAACATATCTAATTGTGATTCGATTTCTTTAGCTCGATTGAAATTTATTAAAAAAGTAAAAGTATTTCCTTTTAATTTTTTATTTGCAATAATTATCTTTCAGTATTGGTTCCAGGTTATATTTTTTACCAATTTCTTTAAACAATATTCTTTTATTAGATTCTTGCCATTGCTAGTTTTACACATTTCCTTCAAAGCGCATTGTTTTCCATACAGAAAAATAAAAAAAAAACTTTTAATTTCAAAATATTTTTATAGCGAAAAATTTGACGCCGATTTCCAAGTACAGTTTCAGTTCTAGCTTTCTATTTAATTGCTTGGAACAATAGGTAATCGTTTCTACCGACAATTGTGTTGTACACTTGCAAGGTGCAAGTAAGACTCTTTTTGCCTCTTTGTGACGAAAGGATTTCTCACAGACGAGATTGCTCTTCCTGTGAAATATTCTGTCTGTGGAAATTCTACGTGCGAATCATCGGTTGGCGCAAAATATAAGCGAAAACGAGTGTATGACTGTTATGTAACAAAGCGTCAGATTAAAATTAGAAAATGTGACAAAATAGAACTCTTAAATATGTAAGGCTTTATCAAAGATATATGTAAAGCGGAGGTCCGGGGTTCGATTCCAAGTTTGGATGGTGGTAGGGTTATTTAAACCCGCAAGGCTAGCTATAACTCTCAATGTCAATCTGCCGCCATAACAGCATTTCTATTTTCCGGCAGTTATACATGTGAGTGCCAGATATGTTATAGGCGAACACGTTCCACCATCTACAGCTTCATTGTCACTTAACATCTGATGAAATCAAGGCAATGTGTGAGCGCATAACCTATAAAAAAACGATCTGATAAAATCCGAAAAGAAAAAAGATATAAATTTCGTTACTCATATACTGAATTTAACCTAAATATATTATTTTATTTAAGATATAACTAATCAAGTATTACAGTTTTTAAATAATAATTATTTTAAAATAAGAATATCTTTTAAATAAAAAAAAATCATTTTTGATTTGTTATAACATATATAAATAAAAGTTTTTGTATGCCCAATTGTACGATCGAAGTGAGCTTAAGTAATAAAAGTTAGGTAATACCTTTGCCGCACTCCGTCGCTCACTTGATAACAGCGTGTCGAAGGAAGTAACGTTGCGTAAGAGCACGTAAGTGTTTTTACCGTTTACGTTAGAAGCGCCGAATCGCTTGTAGTTTCTAAACAAATTTGTATTCTATAGTTCACTTCCTAAATCGAAGTATGCTAATACAATTGGCAAGGATCTTCGATCCATTGGAGGCGTAGAAGTTTTTTAAATAATTTCTTAAAAATATTTTTTGTTTTATTAAAATATTTTTATTTTTAAATTAAAATTTGCTTACTTTACTATCACTAATTTCGAGCAGTGGTTCCTATAAATTATTTGATATATGATTAAGAATTTTATAATAGAATCTCATAGCTTAAGGATAGGCTTTACACACACGGTGTGCAACTGGTCTCGTACGGGTCAAACATTATTCCTTTGATTGGGATAACGATATAAGTATAAATTCTCTGATATACATATGCATCTATAAGAACGTAATTTTTTATGGAAAAAAATTGAAGAATTTTTATAAACATGCGACACTATTTAATTTCTCGTAAGATGGTGATGGATTTTTTTTATAACATTTAAGGGTTTTTTTTATTAGCTTGAGACTAATATTGATAATATTCGAAGCATCGCAATTTGTAAATTTAATTACATTTCAGGCTTATCCGAAGTATGTGTTCAAATATGGTGTTAATGATTTTCACACTGGGGATATAAAGACACACCAAGAGTCGCGCGATGGCGACATTGTTAAAGGTAATTATAATTTTTACTACAAAAAAAAATATATCATAATAATTGTTACGTATTAACGTAAAATATAATATGTTGGCTGAACTTTCAATGTGTGGTCCTGCCAGTGTACTTTAATTTTACCTATGAAAATTATTTGGAAATAGATGATTATCATAAAAAAAAATAGATTATTAATTAGTACATATCAGTATAAAAACTGATTGAACGGAAACGAGTTTAAAAATTAAAGCGCGCTCTAGCCGAAATTAATAACGAAATAGACAATATAGAAAAAAATTTATTAATAAACATTTTATATACTACTTTTTTCATTACTTATATATATTCACATATATTTTTTTAAATAATAATATACGGTGGTGCTATAAATTATTAGTTATAGAGAAACAGATAACGTCTGTAGGGTCAATGGTAGCTAGTATGAAAAGAAAATATTTTATCATATATAAATTAATGTATATACACCGCTTTTACTGGTGGTACGTGCTTATAGTTGAAAATAGTACTGTACAAACTTTATTACTTTCCGAGTTAAAGAATGCTGTGTATATTAAAATTGTTACTACTTATTAGTAAGGCAAAGAGTTTAAACATAACGATTCGTTACATTATATTTACGCAAATATTACATGTTAAATTAAACTTAAATAAATATCTAATTCTCCACGTTTGATATTTTTGATTCATAACAGTGCGCATGTTCACAAAAGGACGAAAGTTACAAATAGCCCAAAGTCATACTTATCATGGATTACTTTCAGCTTCCGATATTTATTTTATAGCTAACGAAACATGTAATGATGCGAGGCAGAGTTTATAATGGCGCCGTGTAAGCATCTCAATTAGCTCTGCAATGTTATTGGTAGACTTTACACTTTACATCAAGTAAACGTTATGCTTTGTCGATTTGTCATAAAAATGTCGCACTTCCTTTGTATCTTTCAATCATGCTTTGAATGCTCATCTAGGACTAAATATACGTGAGCACGGGGAAGCTATCTCATCATTAATACGTCATATTTTTATAGAAAGTAAAGTGGTTCTGTAAATATTTGACAGTAATTAATTTATTAACAAATTGTAACACGTAAAATTTATAACTAAAAAAGTTTAGTTTTTGTTATTAATTTTGCATGGTTCGTACGGATGACATTAAAACTTTCCATGATTCAACAGGACAGTACACGGTTGTGGAACCTGACGGCTCTATTAGAACCGTTGACTACACCGCCGATAAGCATAACGGGTTCAACGCCGTAGTTCACAAGACTGCACCAATATCACCTCATGAAGCGGCACAGTATAAATTCTCTGAACACTAGTTAATAAGGCGTTATTTTGCTTTAACAATTTTAACAAATATTAATAAAAAGTAATCAGTGCAACTTGTTAAATAGATTATAATTGTAACTTGGTTAATACAACGGTGAATAAAAGGTGCACTTTTAGAAATAATTGTTTCACTAACAATAAAAATACAATTTTAAAACATATGTTAAAGCGATTAAAAGCGATTACGTATATACATGTCCAGTTTGAATGACTAAACCTGCCGATTGTTTTTAATTCTTATGGCACTTTTTATTGTTATTTATTTGTTTAATTAAATAATACTTTTAGCCATAAGTTAGCTTATATTTTGATATATCGTAGAGATCGTATTCTGATATATACTTTAATTTCGATCTTGTTGCCTCATATTTGTTTATTTATTAAATTTTCATTTGTTGATTTTGCGGTACCTGAATATTTGTTATATATTATTAAATAAAGATTTTTTTTTGAAAAATAACGATATTTTATTTTAAAGTTTATAATCATAGTTACTTCAGAAATTATAGGAAAATTAGACTATAACTGTTATTTTTTAAGGAAGATGGATAGATGTTCAAAATATTTTAATGGCTTTTTGTGTTTCTATGAGTATCATATGCGAAACCAATACCTGAATATCTTTTTAGCGCTCTTCAGTTCAAGTAAAAAGAAATCGTCCTTCGGTTTCTGATGTTCACAAACTCTTTAGTTTATTAGTTATTTACAATGTCGATAGATGGCGTCATTTAATACTTTACAGGTACATATTCTTTTGTTTGAATAAGAATAAGCTATTTGAAAATTTAAAAACAGTAGCAACTTTGTATGCAAATAAAAAATTTGGAATCAAATGCTAAAATTTCAATAAGGAAACAAGTTTCAAGGTAAGAACCTATCTTCAAAAGTACTTTTAAGTATGCATACTTTATATATTTTAGATGGAAATATTTTAAGAGCCTTTATTTTTTATTAATTTTGTGACGGTACTTATGAGTAATACTTTCACCTAAAAATTCTGAATATTTTTCATGTGACATAGTGGTAGTAGTATACAATAATATGTCTTCTAAAGATTTTCGCCATAGTGCTTTCGAACGTGTAACATCAGAAGATATCCAGTGAAGTGGCCAATGCTTTGATTGTAAGTTTAATCCTAATTTTTGTGTTAAAAAAAGTCCGAAATCAACAAATTAATATTTTGTTTGAGTCCTGAAGTTCTGTAAAGTAGCGCTTGGATCAATAAATTACATCCTAAACATAATTAAGTTATTCAATATGTCTAGGACAGTAATTACAATAATAACTGTTTCACAAAATTGTGTCCTTAGCGCAGTGGTTTTCCAGTTGCCTTGTAACACGGAAATTCTCGGTTCTATTTTTGAGCTTTATGAGTAGTGGAATTTGGATGGTTATATGGTTTTAACGAACCCACGTAGCTAGACACCATCACCTTTGACAATCTACCGCCGTAATAGAGTTGTATTTTTCAGCAGTCATACATGTATGAGTCAGATTATTTGGGGCGAGTGCGTTTTACTACCCAGGGCCTCAACGTCACTTAGCGTCATGTTAAATAGAGGTTAAGTGTTAACCTATTGCCTTCAACAAAAATTACACTCTACGGCTCACGGCAGAAACAGGCATGTCGATACCAACTTATACAGACACTCGCAATCACCTTGCCTTGACGTGCCACCAGGAAATGCAAGACTTTACTGGTAGTAAGTCGAGAATCTTGACATACACGCAGCACCAGTTTTACTCTCTTGATTTAAAAGATACTGCAATATTTTTACACTAAGCTAGTATTAATAAACATCTAACATTTTAAAAATCTAAAGTTGCATGTTGGTTTAAACAAACGTTCTCAGTATCATAAAATTACAGACAATTTTTATATTTGGCATAAATAAATAAAAAGTACTGTATTGAATAACATTGTCTCAAAAAACAAACCGTTTACGTAGTTAGTAAACATAGTCCATTTTTTTCTCTAAACTTACTTATGACATAAATTTTCTTATCTAAACTCATGTTTTTGATTTAATTTGATTCCCATGAAAACGAGGGCGTTAAATGAGGTAAGCGTAGACATTGACAACAGTTACGCAATGGTTGTTAAACTACACAAAGGAGTTTGCTTGCTATAGTGCTAATTAGTAGGAATTACAGATATATAACTTGGAACTAATTTTTATATAAATAAATGAAGAAAAAACTACAGAATCTTTCCAGTTTCATCATTAATCAGCAAGTGATTATACAGGTTCTATTTACATAATAAAAAAAACTAATTTGTGTATGAAAATTATTATTTTATTACAAAAGATAATTTTATGTAACGTTTTAATACCCATATTTTGATTTAAACATTTTTAATGCAAAAAGATCGCGTTTGTTCCGTTTATTTCGCAGATATATTTCTTCCACAATCTTCCTCTTATAAAAACCATTGTTTAATATAACATATTCAAAATCATTAACAGTCTTCTTTATAGACCAATGTTAAGAGAAAGTCATTCATTTGTTCAAGTCGTCGCGCAATCAACAATTACAGTATTTACTTAAGATAATTTCTGAAAAAGATCGGAAGGAACAGCACAAAATTTTCCAGTCAATATTAATCCATTTATTATTTGTTAATCATATGTAGTTGAATTTCGTTTAAATGTTGGTTGTTTTTCGTTTGAGGCTTTTTCCCATTAAAATTTTGTCCAATGCATCGTAATTCATAGTTGCGTTATTATAATTTTAGGAAATAGTTAATATAGATTTAAATAGAATGTGTCGACGTCATATTGAAATATCATATCATTGCAATGAAACAAATTATCTATTTCGCGACCAAAATCGCTGCATCATGTGCCTGAACCAGCAACGTTAAATGTAAAGAAAAAAATATCGTTTTTACAAGTTTTTAAGCCACTTAAATCCTCAAATAGATTTTCTAATTTTCAAAATGAGAGTTTAAAATTGTTGAAAAAGAATGGTGCCTGTCGGGAAACCATTTCTATCGCACGTGAATGATTTCGCGACAGATACTAGAACGAGAATATCTATTTTAGATTTCATTATAAAAGTACGACCATAACTGCACAAGTAAATTTTTCTAGATTCTAGCAATAAAAATAATTTATAGTTTTTGTTTATTCTTAGTATTATAGATATTTGCTTTAATTTAATAATCATAAGTTGTTTAATAATGTATAAGAGAGAATTTATAATTCCAAAACTTTAATCAACTTTAAGTCTAATCCGAGAAAATTCATTCAGTTTTTAATCTTAGATCGCACAACTTTCTGAAAGAAAATATTACTGGGTTAATTATGGAAGAATTGTTCTATAAATAGCCGTTGTACACCAGGCTCCCATAAACTGGTGACAGTTTTAAAGAATGTAATCTGCATGCGCTGGGCCATTGAGCCGTGCGAAACTTTTCTCAATTAGCCGCTACGGCGCCCGCGAGCTCGAGGAAACTTCGTTTTCGGAAGCAGCTTAGCTCCGCCCACCAAGGCTAGCGCTCACTGGCAAATAAGGCCACTTATAAATGCCTGTGAACCCTCTATTGTCGTACTCAGGGATCAGACATATAGTCAGTCAGTTGTATCTGAAAATCACAGTTTGTGCGTTATAATGATTTGGAGATATAAATGTTTGCTATTAGTAGTAATGCACGTCGTAGTCGCTAGACCAAAGATTAGTCCAATCTTCGATCCCGCCTACAATGACTATTACGTAAGTAAGTTTACGGTATGTTCTCATCTAACGACTTGGTTGAGGTTTTCAATAAGTATGTCAATTGGATTCGTGTAAAACTTACAATAGACAGTTTGGTATCAAAATTGTTCAATTGTTTATAGTAATTTTGTAAATTTTATTTTAGATTTTCACTATTATAACGCGAATAAAAATACTTTTAATTTTTTCACTAACAATTATCTCATCCTGAGAAAAATTTATAATTACTTTTTTTACGAAAAAAATAATAACATAAATCAATAAGCTTAAAAGATATATATTTTTTCTCAAAATAATACTTCAAAATCGAGCTATGTAAAATATATTTATGTTAATATTTTGTCAAACGCAATATGTAAAATGGGGTGTATGTAATTATTATATCCCATAATCAGTGTTACGCCGTACAGTTGTGCGCGCTGTCAATGGCACGTGTTCTTGCGTAAGATCTGGTTACAAGCGCAGGATTGAAATCTTTGAATACATAAAATATAATTTTATGTACATATTTATGAGCAATTTTCAACAAATGCCGATTGCGAGTAACCTAATAATTAAGACGAATTAAATCTTCTATTAAAAAAGTATATTTGGTTAGGTACGAGACAAGATAATTTTAATAAAGGAAATTAATCCTATTGAATTTATTAAATAATAAAATTTATGAAATATATATATTACTGTTTTGACAGATTCGTAAGTCTGGTAAAATGTTCATAAATAAATTGATAAATGTTTCAATCATTATTCCCACAATTATTATCGTTAAAAATGGGGATGAACATAAGCAGAAAAACCACACATCAAAGTTTTGTGTATTTAATAATCCTATGTATATTAAAAAATAATCCTTTTATTTTTTCCTCTTTAAGAGTTTTATGCTTGCTTTTGTTTTTACAGGACTATCTTTAAAATAGATTTTTAATTTTCAACGAATGAAAAACAATAAAAAAAAGCTGTGACTAAACTATATTTTAAACTTATGCTCTGGGACCATTTCTTAATAGAATAACTTATCTTTTAGTTATAGCCTGTTTTTTCCTTTCTTTCTTTTTTGCTATTGCATGTTTTTTGTGTACACTCTATTATTATTCCTTGTGCATAGATATATATTAATATGTATGCATACTTAAAAATTGTCGTTTCATTTATATATGTATTACCTCCCACTCTCTTTCTCTCATCTTTATGTACATTATTATTATTTAATCTTTTTATTCTCTACTATTCTTTTTACGCGCCCCATATTTGTATTCATCTCTGCTCAACCCTAAGATAGACTAGTAGAGAATGCCATTTGGCATTGAGTCCACCTTATGTACAAATTGGTGCATTATAGCTTTTAAATAAATAAATAAATTATATAAAAAACATACCACTCCCACTGTCAGTAATAAATACGTGGAAACATAAAATGAACAAAACAGAAATGATATTCAACCATTATTTTAAAATTCCTCAATGTGATCATATTTGATTGCGTTGTTAAGCAGTCGTGGCAATATGTGATGAGTCCCAGTTTTGTAGTCTACGAAATTTCTTTCGCTATATGATAAACATAACACCAAACATACTTGTAGTGCATTAAACTGCTTTTTTCCAGGAGCGCCCGAGGTATGCGTTCACTTACGGCGTTGCTGATCATTCCACGGGTGATGTGAAGTCTCAACACGAAAGTAGAGATGGTGATATTGTTAAAGGTTATTTTCTATTAATGTGTTTACCATGTAACTTTACTGATTTATTATTCCAACTATTTTTGTTTAATTCACTGGTCATTATTCTATAAAAAACGATAAAAAGGAAGGTCATTGGTCTTATATCCATACGCTTACTCGTGGCAATAGTAGTGCCAGAAACCTAAAAGGCCGGCGTACCTCATTGATACAATATGGTATACAAAAATTAATAAATCATAATTCGCACAAAGTCTGAACACGACCATAAAGGTAAAAAAAGAACAAATCTTGTCAGTTATTAACGTTTTATTATTCAGATTGGTATTTTTTATAATGATAATTGCATTAAGACAAGATGTTAAGTACTTTCGTCTTCCCCAGAAGTTATATTATAACGAAGGTGAAGTAATAATCGTAACATAGCATACTTCATACTTGATACGTCAAGTTTACGCACCATTGCTTAGTGACAAATAATGGCGCTGCGATAGTATCAGCAGCCTCAGGTAGAAAATACATATATGTTTACAGTGTAAAACTGTAAAAATTCGCGCAGACATGTTTATTATTAATGTACTTGTGAGTTCACAATTATAATCTGCGTAAGTTTGTGAATCGTGATCTATTGTTACAGTAAGAAACTGTTGTGAGCTACATTTTTAATATTAAAATTACAGGGCAATATTCTTTAGTGGAACCAGATGGATCTATACGTACTGTGGATTATACAGCGGACCCTGTTCACGGATTCAATGCGGTGGTGTCTAAGATAGGTCCGAGCGTACACACTCCAGCTCCAGTTCACGTAACACCGATACCGGACGTCCCACTACCCTTACAACCAGTTATAAGGATAATACCTAAACCGGTGCAAGTGATACCTAAACAAATTATATACGCTTCACCGGCACCTTACGGTAAGTTTTATTTTACCGAATCCGAAAGTAATGAAATCTTCGCATCATCTTAAAATAGTTTAAGATAATGCAAAGAGCGCAATGTAGTTATGTGTGGAGATTGTAAGTACTTATAGTTATTAGGAAGGGCGTATTCTTAACAACAGTGTCATTTCTTTATCGGCAATGGGTTAATATGTGTCTTCAATTTTATATGAAGTTGAGTGATAATGGGTTGTTGGTATAATACATGTGTGATAGATATATGCAGCCTAATATTTATTTGTGTAAAGATTTTTTTTTATATTATATAAGAGTCATGATATTGATTATAATTAAAACGTAGAGTGTTAGATTGTTAGCCAAGAAATTTAGTAGAAACTTCTCTCAATGATACTAGTACTTGCAGAGATTGAAAATACAATATTCATCAATTGGCCACTGTATTGAAGAAGTGACGTTCACGTGAAAAGTAATACAAAGATTAACCAATTATAAAATATTTATTTGTTTGTTGTTAATCTAGTAACAATTATCAAGTTTTTCTATCTTTACTATTAAATGACGCGAATAAAATTATCATTATTTTCAAAAATGTAAATATTGTACAAATTATTACAATTGTTTCTTGCAAATAATATATATTATACGCACATAACTTAGTTGGCCACTTAAAGTTGTTTTTATGCATAGTAATACATTTAACACAATTATGTTACATTTATAAACGGCTTTAAGTCATCAAGTACTAATGCTTAAGTAAGCGGAGATTATACTGTATAGTATAGAATCAAAAATAGACATTATATGACATTCTAGTGGACTTTCGCAGAATGATAATGGAGATTAACGCAACGTCTATTTTTAACAATACAAACTCAAAAAAGAATTGTGTAAAACAAATAAAGCACACGGCCTTACTACAAGTATGCTTAATAATACACGGATAACGAATCGTAAATCTATTGTCTCATGGGCGCCCCATTGTTTATTCTTTGCTAAGGAATTCACTTTTGTTTCGCTTTTCAGTATTTCCCAAGGTCGAGGCGCCGCATTATCCAGAATATGACGAGTACGAGCTTGACGGACCATATCAATTGTCGACAAAGAATTTTTATTAAATTCTCATGATCCAATTTATAAGATATTTTATAGGCATATTATTACAGTTATATAATTATTACCATATATTCATTGTAATTATTTTATAATTATATTCTTATATAATTCTTATCTTCCATGAAAGTTACGTTACAACTCTTCATAGTTTTTTTTATTAATTTCATCAATAGATGTAACAAGAAGTAAATGTAATACTTTATCATGTTGTTTGATGAATTGTATCTTAAGATTATTTATGTTATTATAGTAAAATGCCTACTGTATTGATATATTAATGCGTATGATATCATTAAGTATAAAGTGTTCATAGTAATTCAACAAGAGGGAGTATTTGTAACCCCGTTATTAGTAGTACAAAATTTGTATGAGGATATTATTTATAATTGTTCATGATGACATTTACTGCTTAATTTGACATTTTAATTTTTTAAAAAGGGCAGTGCAGTGTTGCAGTTATAATATTTCTTATGATAAAAATGTAAAAGAATACACAAATTAACGCAGGTAATTAATATGAAAGCAATAATTTTTAATTTCGATTTTAAATTTATTTATGATTAAGTTTTGTGAAACTGTTAACATCAACGGACATTTTCTTTATATAATTTAGAAACTCTTTTGGAATCAATATTCATCATATAAAAATAATGTGTACAACGTGTCAAAAATTAAGAAAATAGTGGTCTATCGAAAAGAAAGAGGGGAGTCTTTGTTAATTTTTAGTGGTACGTAGATTAACATGATATCGAATTTTGGAGTGACCTTAAGTTTCCTCGGGTCATCGACCGTTGTACGTTGTGTGGTAGTGTATCATTAACGTTTATTAACGTTTCTAATATACAGTGATGTGCACATTTTTTTGTCCTCAATTTCTAAGGATTTTAACAATAGGTGGTAAGGAACACTTCTCAGTATACTCCAGCTCTCATACGTATAACCGCCGAAACAGGGCGATGTTGTTATAGCGACCGGCTGATTTTGCGAGTGGTAGGTGGATAGGTAGGATCAAAAAACACTAACACTATCCAAACTCTTCTGCGGCCCCAGGGAAACGAAGCGGGATCCTCCGTGTTACAAAGCAAGCAGTTAATCATTGCGCCACGTAGTCACTTTTTATGTTAATCAAAGACAATAACAAGCTCTAGTTTTTCAGTATTCTTTTACTTACTATCTATACCCCTGTCGAAATGTAATAGGCAAATTTGCGATAAGCTTGTTAGTGTTATAATATTAACAGGAGATTGAAATCCTGCAAAATTATTACGCAAAGTACATGTTTATACATTTAATAATTATATATGCGCCATTTACGGTAGCTCTTCATTATCGTCTTTTCATTCAATATCTAATTTTTAAAATAGTATAACCATTTTTATAAAATGTATCCAATTTTAAAGTATATTTCCAGTAATTTGCGATTAAAATTATTCAATAATAAAAAAGTCGATTGCAATAAATGTATTGTTTATCGCCTGGGGTCGTGTTTGCCTTTAAATAAAATTAAGTCATACCTATGAAATAGAATTAAAATTTTTAGAGTAGTGATTTTATTATGATATCATAAAGTGATTTGCTAAATATAATTTGATAAAGAGCTTTGAAGCAAAATGAGATTTACAACTGTGGCACTAATGGCAGGCACACCTACATTATAAGTAGTAATGTATTTGTTGATTTTTTTTAACTGCCACTCGTAAAGATTAGTTGCTAACATTATCATGGCTAAACAGAGAAAAAAAAAGAGATAAATAAATATTTTGGTAGTACCTAAAACATAATTTTTTGTTAAGTCCACTATAATTGATTGTTTTGTTTTAATATTTTTAATTTAATACTTTTTGTGGTACAATGTCTTGATACTTAATATCGTTATTTAAAAACACGCTTTATGATAAGATTATTAAATTATAGGTTTTAGTTACAATTTATTGATCCATGCGTTACTGAATCTATATATGATGAGATTGTGATTTAATCGTAATATTTGTAATTAATAAAACCAGAAATTAGTATATATATTTTTTTTGGTTTTATTGAGAATTTAATGTGACGCAATTTATTAATATTTAGTGGTAAGTAGTAATTTCAAACAAGCATTACAGTCTACAAAGAGACGTTTAAGTATATTTTTATGTTTTTGTTTTCTTGTGTTCTTTTTCCTTTAGTAAAAGTTGTTTAATATCGATGTAACTAATAACTGATTTTATAGATATTGAAAGAAATCAAAGTTCTGAGGACTCAAATTCTAACTTAATAATTCAAAATTTCTCATCAAACTGTAGTTTCTTTTTTGATAGCAATCTTCACAACCGAAGCGCATGGTGGTTAATCGGTCATCGCCTCTGAAGAATTCCACATTCGTAGACAAATCGTGACTAAAGGTTGTAAATCCAGAACAAGCTGTGAATTCATTTATTTTTCTCCCTGCTTTTAAACGGCTGAACACCTTTTGGTGTCCGCTTGTTTTCTATGAAAACTGACGCTTGAGAGTTTGGATTTAGTTATAATTAAAAAACACTTATTTCCCGTTAAGTGAACGGATAGTTTATAAAATAGATATTTCATATTCATATTTGCATTTACGACTCTGTTAAGACATGATTGTTCGTGAGTAGATTTATATAAAATTTAGGTGTATCTACATGAAATGAAAATGGATACATAAATAAAACATGTGTGTGGTTGCTTTGGTAGCTGAAAGAAGACATATCACCGAAAAGGATTGATAATATTATATTTACAGGATTTTTTGTTCATATCGCGGAGTTATAATTATATTATTAATGGCGCAGTGTCGCTGTTGATCTGATTCATACATGTTACACTTGTTTTTATATCAGCCACGTTAATAACGTATTTAGATTTTAATTTCCTATTACAAGTAAGAAAATAATCTCTAAATATATAATTACTGATATTAAAGAAGACTACGTATCTCGATGTAAATTATTTACCTGTTCCGTTACTTAACTTTTACCGAAAATGAGCAGGTTGCCAAGCAGTAATTTCTGAGATTTTATGTAAAAAGAATTAAAGGGGGTCAAACTAAATATAAGCAATATTTTTTTTTTCTTTACTCACTTTTAACAATGTCACTATAACTTATTTTAAAGATTAAGGACGTTGTAGTTATTCTGTTTTATAAAAATGTACTGACATCTGTTTTTATAGCAATTTATACTATATTGCAGAGCAATTCATATTATATTTAGCATTGGTACCTCGGGGCGATAAATGCAATGCTTTAATAAGGAAACGTCCGAGAATTTACAACCGGATTGTTTTAATGTGAAACATTTTGTAATTTGAAATGTTTATATGTTCAAGATGTGTTAAGAGTTTAATTATAACGTACATGAAACTTCACTAGTACCACTTCTCGTCACACTTCTTTTCACATAATATAATAACATAGATGGACTATGTCCATAACACTATTATTTGACGCGTATAGTTCCTCTTGGTTTTTTTTTTATTTTTTTTCAGGGCCTTTTGTGCTATTTAGTCATGTCAGCCCTATCAAATCTTACACTAAAACAAAAATAACTTAAAAACTAATTTTAATTAAGTTCTATACTATAAACTAATTGCGCCATGAATCTGAACAAATCCTTCGCTACCTTGCTTTCTGGGTGCGTTAGTATTCCATTAAACAGGCCAACGTCGAGCTCGTTCCGATTAAGGGACTACATAAAGCTCCTCCTCCTGTTATTTTAATTAAAACGGATCGTCAATTTTAATCAAAATATTATTGGAAGCTCAGATTTGATAATTATTTTATCAATAATGTAATCGCCGCGGTTTATGAATGCCAATTTCTGTTTTTATTTTAGTTTGATAAGCAATGCTGCTGTTGGATCTGGACAGGCAGCAAACAATGTAAGGTTGCATTGTCTTCTTGCATTTAATGAAATACATAAAATTAGTTGGATTTGATATAATTTATAAAGTCTGAGAAAATTCTTTTCTTTGTGTTAGTTTACATTACAATAACCTGAATGAAGTTTATAAACACGACAAGAACTAATTACGTACAATTTCGCATATCATTTTATACCATAATCTCGGCAGAACTTTAATAATACCCATTGTGCAGTTACGAAATATGAGGTAATGATTATGGATTCCTAATCTTAATTAGGCATTATTTTACAACACCGAATGAAATGCCAATGGTTCAGTAGTTAATCATGCTATGAACACAGATGTGAACTATATCGATCGGTAGTCATTACACGTTAGGCGATTAGTGCTTTTAATTCTAATGACGCGAATGCTACTTTAACTATTAAGCAACTTTGTATAAGAAAGCTTAGTAACCAGAACTGCAATCTATGCTTGGGGCATTATTTGTCGAGTGACATTAAAAAGTTATGGGAAGCCGAAGACCTTTTGGAATCGTTGCAATGACATGCATCGGCAATTCGTTATACTCATCGCATGCTATCGAATATAATTTAGCGGAGTGTTTGTTTAACAAAATCGATAAATTACCTTGTGTCCTTTTTGTGAAACATAAGTGTATGCGATTGCAAAATATTTATCTGTATGACATAGTAAGAACTCTAATAATTGGCTGCAACGCCTCATTGAAATTTTCCTCCGATAACTCAGTGAAATGGAACGTAGCACACTGTGTTAGAGTAATATATATATATATATAAATCGTTACGAAATCTCTACAATATTTATGTCTAGAAGTTAGGCCCCTAAAGAGCATCGTTTGTTTTCTTAACACTGGCCGATACATGCTGTTCATATAAATGTTCGTAACACTCGTATAATCGTTGCTATTGCAGTCATTCTAATAATGACCATCGCTAATTTGTAGGATATTTAAAATTATTGCTTTTATCTAATATCATTCGAACTGAAATATTTTACTCAGTTTCTTTGCCTTTATTGTTCGCCATTTTTGGATACGACGTCTGTACAAAACTAAATTGTTTGAACAATTTATAATTTAGAGCTTTATTTCCTTAAAATTGATATATAGAATTTTATTAAAATTTAACTGAGCTTTGAGTAGAAAGATGCAGTCTTAAGAGAAGTAAAGTACTTATAATATAAAGCTTAATTAGCTTGTTATAGTTTTACTGGATAGAATATTGTTTGTGACTACATTGAGATATGTTATCCAAAGTCTTTACATAGAAAATTTTAATTTTTTTTAAAAAGTCATTTCAAATATAAATACGAACGACTTTGTTTTTTAGTTTAATGACAAAATAATGCCTTCGGTTAAAACAAAAAATATTTATAGACTTTTACTATCTATTTTACTAATAATAAAGAAACCATTTTAATTTAGTAATTGATTTAAGGTAAGTGGTCTACATTAAGATTTATCGTTGAATAATGTTTTTGAAACATTAATGTATGGTCTTGAATATTCGGAAGAACTATTAACCTAAATGCAATACTCAAATACTATTGACTTAAAAATTTACGATCTGCTTAAAAAGTCACAACTTATGTAAAGTTTTCTTGGTAGAATTTTCTTCCTTTGTTTTTTATTCGCCTTTAAACATAGTATTTGTTTGGCATATTATTAAGTTTGTTTACTTTTTTATGGTATTAGTTCTTTTTATTCAATTATTCATAATAATTATTTGTACGCTTGACTAGCAACAGTTGGTACTTTAAATAATAACAATAATTTACTAACGGTTCTTTTAATCCAAGTTAATGTCACATTACCAAATTTTATTACGTTCTATTAAGTACAATCTTCACTGTGAACTAGATGAAATAAAGTCTCATTTTGCTCTTAAGGTAGGTACAGTATAAATTTCTTTATACATACCAATTATCATAATAATCATTTATTTGTTGATAGTGTTTTCATGTAGCGTCGTCTGACGGCAAGTTACGATATAGTAGATAAACCTGAAAATCTTCCTTATGAAGTCAAGTCGATTGAATATATATTATAGTAAATGAAAAATAATTTAATCATCAAAGCTTTACTTTACTTAACTCCATGACTGAATAAAACAAAGAATTAATTTCGACGTCGATTTGACATTGTGCTGTCGAATTAAGATGCCAAGTGTAGTAGCGAAACAGGTTGAAATTGTAAATTTATTGTAATATTTATGGAAATCAATATTTTTTTTATCACTGAATAAAAAATACACAATTATATTTTGTTGAATACGAACATACTCTATACGAACATTTAGTAGAAACTTATTGGAAGTGTTAAAAGCGGAGCCTGGTGCCATCATCAGTATAAATAATAATTGGTGTTGAATGATCCAAGTTTACTGAAGCAATTACTATGATGCGGATCGATCAAGCGTTCTTGATCCGGCAATTATGTTCGTTGCAGTTTAAAAGTAGCGCTGTCTGGAAGTGAATGTACACTCGAAGGAGTTCGTGTCGGAAGACGTGGTACATTGTTATTTATAAGATTTATTATACATTTTCACTTGTTTATTATTTTTGCACGTCTGAGTTCAAAATTAAGCTTCGCTTGTTGTATTATGATTATCTCTATAAATACCTAAAACGGAAGGGACTGCTTAACTTTCAAAATACAGTTTTATATATAAGGCAGGAGAATAATATGAGATATCAAAAATTATTATATAAAGTTGGTGTTTGATCCTAATCTCTGAAATGCCGGGACCGATTTGAAGGATCTGTGCAGGTTCGCCTAGTCAGCTAATGAGTCAGAGTAATTTTATGTTCAATAAACATACAAAATTGATATAAAATTAATAACTAAAAAAATGCACATTGCTGTGTACTGTAAAAACCGATTTTATGGTCAGTTTTTTTGCGAACGTTTGAATTTGTGACAAATACCTTCGAGTATTCGTGGCACTAAAAACTAAATACAAATAAAATTTAGGTCACTAGCAGAATATCGACTGTCAGAATATATTCTCTCTATTATTTTTGTTTCTTATTATCTAAATCCCAGTAAAATTCACCGATTCCCTAACCATATTTAATTTGTTGCCTTACGTTACCATTCTGTGCCTGTTAATCTATCAGTAAGAGTAAATAAGGTTTCCACAACCGCAACATGAAGGCGTGATATAACATAAAATATTAATGCTATTTTTCGACATCCTTAAAAATATTTGAAATATATTAGGTAACGCATAATCTCATATTTTATTGGTTAGTACTTACCATAAAGGGTAAAGTAATATTAGGCATCTGCGCCTGATAAAGCTGCTATTAACATTCGACGCTATTTATAAACTTTATGTTTACATGTTAATGAACCCTTTTAAGGTGACCATTAAAGTTTTTAAATAGACTTATGTGACATTATTTCATCCTTTTTAGGCGAGTCGCGAATTTATATTTAAGGTAATTAACCAATACGATTAATGTCCGTATATGATTGTTGTTAGCGTTATGCATTCAATTAATCAAAAACTTTTGAGATCGTATACGATAAAACACAATCGTCGGTTTTAAATTACTAAAATTTATTATCAAAAAAAAAAAAACTAAAATCCTGAATAATGTAACATGAACCATCTAAGTACATCTTCCCAATTAAGAAGTTGCGAAACAACAAACAACAGAGTCCATTATTAAAACACTCGTGTCTTTAATTGTTTTAAATATTGCAGTGCAATTATTTAACATTAGATTTACGGAAATTTTTATCACGGCTATCTATTCGAGTCCTTTTAGTAATTTGATAAAATATAGGAATATAATAGAATTTCCTATTTTTCCTGGTTTCGAACATAAAAAAAAAACAAACGTAAAATAATACACAGAACTTCTTATCAAACGTTGTTCCATTAAAAGGATGAGTCTTGTAAATCTGGTGTTAACATTTAATCGAATGATATTACGATTTATTAGAGTAACATTTCATAATAGAACTTATTTCTTAGTTGCATCATAGGCTAATGGATCCTAGTATGAAATTTCGGTACATTGTGAGCAGAGACTTGTCGTCTATATTCTTAATGTCATCATTAAGCATTAGACTGCGTTGAAATGATTATTTAAAACGTGCTACCAATTAAGTATGAAATGTACTATCACTGGAGACAATTATAGTTTTTAGTCAAATATTATTACGAAATAATGCGATCACATTATAGTAAGCGATTAGTTTTGCGTATACGAGTAACATTGCGACACTTTATCAACGATGGGCTAATATTTCACATGATGTTAACTGATAACGAGGCCGTAGATGCTGACGTGTGCTTGCCCAGAATATACTGGCTCTTAAATATGAATGCCGCAACACAGCAGCGTTGTTATAGCGGTAGGTTGACATTGCGTGAGTTAGCGGGCCAGGCGGGTTAGTAAACATTCAAACTCCACTATTCATGTGGCCGCGGAATCAAATGCAAGACTGTATAAGATAAAGGATAAGGCAAGAGTTATATCCACTGCACCACGGAGTTTTTCGTGGCGGAAGCAGTAAAAGAGCCGTTCAGGGTTTGCCATTGCGACAAACAACAGTGTCTTATTGCCTTAGTAGTATGAGTGCATAATATCTTAAATAAATATAAGTCATAAATAGCAATAGCCTAATTTATTAATGTATTAAAATTATTGAAGTCTACATTTATAATCGGGAAGTTGTCATTTTTGAAAATGTATGTCTAAATTTTGGTCATCTGTTTTTATTAATTATGAGATATTAATTTAGGAATGCGTAATTAAAGATTTAGGGTGAATATTGCCAAAATAATATCTACATAAATATGTATAAATGTTATATTTTTTATGAAGTTATTATGAGGACAACACCCTCTAAGACACCGTAGCAATGTTACAAGTGTCCTTAAAAGAAAAAATATGACGTTTCGAAAGGAGTCGCTTATCGCTGTCGTCGCTGGTCTGATATTTAAATAACACCAGTTAACATTGGTCCAGTATAAGCTTGGGTGCCCTTGACTTTTAAAGACTACCTCCCGAAGCTTCCGACGAGCGAGAGTAGATACGCTGTTGTCGTATCACCGTCCGTTTGTATATCGAACTAAGCTACGGAGTAATATGTAACGGTTATCAAATTAATGAGTGTTACTTAGGTTAAGGGTAATTATTATACTTAATTAGTTACAGATATTTATGTGTCAATAAATGTAATAAAAGACTATTTAATACCGTAAAATCATAAACCAATGAAAAGCATTCGGTTGTCTTTATTTTTTCAACGGCAGTTGTTTTGTTTTTAAATTGCGAAGGCGGGAAAGTATGTTGACAGTTGATGGCCATGTCTCATTAGCAATATGCATTGAACGCTAAATTTATGTATTTCACTTGTTTCATTTTATAGTTGTATGATAGTGTATTAAGGTTCCGCAATTCCACTCATTAGTAGTTGCAAATACATTTAACGAACTTATAAGTTGCATGCTTATCGCTACTTCTTATTATAAAGTTAAGTCATTAAAATTAGCATTAAAAACTTGTACGTAAAGAATGCGGATTAAGTTAAAAGTTTTGCAAAACATTTGTTTGTATGTGTATGTTATTAAAGTGCTCAGCTATATCAAAACAAATAGATTACTGCATTATGCCGGAATTCATCCGTGTGTAAAGCGTGCGTGTTTGTGGTCGCTGTGTTGCGTGGAAGGTTAGAACTCGAGAGAGTCTCGAATCGGAAATCTAATAGATAATGGAATCTATACCGTGAAGTATATTAAAAATTTGATACGTGATTAATATTAGCGTAGAAAAATTTATTAATAATTGCCTAAAATGTACAATGAAAATAAGAGAAAGAATTTAATTTCAAGTAAAATAATATTCGAATTGTTCTCAACTCATACGCTGGTCTCATGTTAGTATATTGCATAGATTTAATAGATAAGCTTATAAGTGATTACTGGCTTTTTGTTTATTGGAATTTGAATCTATATTTTCTGTTTTCTTCGCGGTCCACTCAGTCCACTACGATGGAGACTGTCAGGGAAAATTCGGAGATGTTGACGTATCCTACATTGTAATTATAGCATGTAAATAATTGCGTGGGTAATTTTTGTCTGACGCCAAGGCGATGATTCTTATTTTGATGCAATTTTTTTAAAACTAATAACAACCTATTTTCTCGGAGTCGTTTGCTTTTGATTATTGTTAAATAGATACGAAAAGAAAATAATTAAAAAATCTAAAAATTAAACTAAAGGAAAAAGGAAATTATTTATTTGCGCTAATAAACTGGATTATTTTTTTTTTGCTTTTCATTTATCTTTACTAAAATATATTTTGATAAGTAACTATTGAAAAGTTATTTATTTAATTATTTTTAAGAATATAAATTATACTAAAAGTAAATGGTTCTGATCAACAAAAAAAAAGTCGATTTATAAACGAAACGGTTTGCTGCCACTATGAAAAACTACTGTGTAATAAAAGCGCACGTTGAAGTCTTTTATATTAGGCATTCCTATAAATAGAACTAACCGAAATTACTTGAAATAAGAAATTCATGTAATTCCTTTGTAATAAAATTTAGATATTTTTTTATCGGTTCCAGACTAACACGGTTTCGATTTTAATTGATGTTAAGTGACAATGAAGTCGTAGATGGTGAAGCGTGTTCGCCCAGAATACTTCTGACTTTCACATGTATTTCTGCCGGGACATACTAATCCTGATATGGCAGCAGATTGTCATTGAGGATGGTAGCTAGCTGGATGGGTTTTGAAAACCTACCATCATCCAGGCTACTACTTTTGTGGTTCGTGAATCAAACCCGGGACCTCTGTGTTACAAGGCAAGCGGGTAAACCATAGCGCTATAGAGGCAGTCAGTATAAAATGAACATAAAAAAATTAAACTTTACTTCTTTAAAGCTATTAAGTAGTAGTTGATTTAATTGCATATTACATTCTAATGGATATTTACGTTTTATTCATTCTATAAGATTACATGATGAAATAACAAAATGCCTTATGTGATAAGGTTACGTATATATCTAGTAGAGATGCTGGTTGTGGACAAAAATGCGATCACGTATGCATCATAGTCTTCAAGTTAAATTTTAAAATGCCGAACACCGCCGTTATTATATAAAATCAAGGGATTTAATTTGTTGATAGTTATTGAAATAACGTCAATTTTAATAGAAGACATAGCAACCGAATAATTGAGTAATATCGAATAATATCACGGAGTAAGACCCAGAAATCATCCGAAATGAGAGAGATAAAGAAGAATCATCTGACACGAGTCTAAATGAGAATAAGGTAATTGTACCGTGAGGGTCAAAGTACAACATATGTTGCAACAATAAATGCGTGAAAAATCAACGGAACGGTAGTTTACTAAATATGTAATTTAAAATATATGTTTTATAATCTCTTACTAATAAATAGAATTAATAAACTTCTGTTATAAAGCGGATTTTTTTACGTTTTAGATATTGATATACTGCTAAGCATGTAGTTTTATTCAGTGCCAGTACATTAAAATGATTAAATCATAATTGCTACGAAATGTGAACACCCTCATAATGGTAAGAAAATGGAAAAATTACGTTATAGGTTAATATTTTTTTACGTAGATGGGTATATTCTTATAAGTGCACAGGCTTTCCTTGCAAGCACGCCCCTAGTTTTAACGATAAGTAAATAAAAAATCTTGCAAGTACGAGGAACCTAATATAAATATTGAAGTTTTTGTTTTCACTTTATATTTTTTGGTAAAAATATTTTTAAAGTAAAAAGGTGTCGATGAAAATTTATAGTAATATTAATAACAATAAAAAGCGCTATTTTAACTGCCTTGATGTAGATCGAGCCTGTATTGGCAGTACGTCGTGTTGCTGTCGGCCCTGAGCCGAGGGCATGATCGACGGCAGACGAGTCTTTAATTAAACGCTATCTACGCGGCATCTGCATCTAGCCACTCGGCTTCTTATGGTTTTTGTTGATTTACTATTAAAGCACAACAAACGTTCGTGACGTATGTATCCATATAGAATGGATAGATTTTTTGTTTGCTAAAATAATATTTAATTGTATTTTAATTTTTATTCAAAATGCGGAGCAATATATGTTTGCTTGTTTTTCATAAATTCATAAAACTTTTAAGTAACAATACAATAAAATGTAAAAATCTACTTTTCTCTTTATAGAGCTAAACAAACAAAATTTATAAACCGCATAACATAAATAAAATATGCATCGTGTTCTTAAATAAAAAAAATATTATTTTTGTTTAAAGTTTTATGAAATTATGTTAAACGTAAACCTTATAGACGTCAGTTTGCAGAACCGACGTGATATAGTATTCGTAACATAACTAAATACTTGGAAAGTGCTTTATATTCATTGAAAGATGGAAAGCAATAATCCTTTCACCTCATTCTCACGATCGAAATGGATGTTACCGAGTAAAATTTCTGCAACCAGTTGCTAATATAAATGGCGTTTCGTGTAACAAGTGTCAATCGGAGACGAAGAAAGTAATTTATTCTACTTCCCAGTTATGTTAAATTAAATGAAAGCTTTTATTATTCTATGTATTCTCATAATATCGTTACTTCATCACTGATTTAGTTGTATTGGTGGTAGTTTATAGATTTTTTATAAAAAATATTTAATAAAAGTTTCGTTTTATCTAATACCTACATATATTCTGGTTTTATAAATTAGTACCGATGACGAAATGAAAAGTAAAATGAAAATGTATGAAAATTTCATTGGTATATTACAGAAAAATAATAAATAATGATTCAAATGAAAACCGTATGGAAAACTAGTAAGATCATTGTCACTGCGCAACATTGCGTATGTGCTGTGAATCGTAAAATGTTCAGTCTCCTCCTCCGCAGTGTCGCCACCTTGCCGTGGTGGAGAGGCTTGCACGCCGCGATGAACCGTAAGGCTATACCGGTTAGGGTCTCCCATACCGGAAAGGCTTGCGGGGAGCGGCCAGACTAAGAGCGACATGAAGTGGAAAGCCACCCTGCGTCTGTCCCGCATCGGGCGGCAGGTGGTCCGGTGTCTGACCCACAGCTGGCGGCCGGTTTGAGAAGGTCTAGTACCCCAGGGTGGTATGTGCGCAGCGCTTCTGGGGGACTCGCATGTACGTCTTCTCTTCCGGCCTTTGTCGGAGGGAGGTCGACCAGCGGGTATGCGACTGCAAACTTGTTAAAAATCGCAATGAATGTGAAATATGAAAAGAAACTACCCCAGGAGGCTACCGGCTCCACCGGAGTCGGAGAATCCCTCCCCGTGTCGCCTTCTGAAGGCGCGGGCTGCCCGTCGTATTCTGGGAGGGGGGCAAATATTTCACCAGCGGTAGAATGAGCGAAGGAGATAGGAGTAGGAGTGGGGGGTCCGAGTCGGACCCTAGCATGGATACCGTTCGGTCGTTGTCTCCAGGGGATGGTACCCATCCCGACAGGAAGCAACGGCTGCAACGAAAGGGTGTCGAGGGGAGCATCACTGTGGCTAAGGTCCCTATAGCTAAGAGAGGGCGCGGTAGGCCGCCGACCACCGGCAAATATGTCGGTTGGGCGAAAGCTCAGGAAGAGCATAAAGCCGCATAGAAGCAGGCAGAGAAGGAGGAGATGAGGCGCAGGGCGGAAAACGAGTTCGCCCAGATTGTCGACCAAGTGCGAACTCAACAGTCTCGCCTCTGCGAGTCGTCGACCACGGCCACCGCCCACGGGGAGGACACTATGACGGCAGCCAAGGAACGAGCTATGGACAGTGTGAGCATTGTCCTTAGCGTGGCTGCCAAGTCCAAAAACCTTCAAGGCCCCATGGTCAGAGCATTGAAGGATGCGGCGGCTAAGATAAAGGAGTCGGTGGAAGTGCTCCATCAGCGCTCAGTCACCGAAGAGACGGCGAACGAGGTGTTGCATAAAGAGGTGGAAACTCTGCGACGAAAACTGCAGAGCATGCGCGAGACGCTGATTGAAGACAGAGCGAAGATCACGCATGCTCAACAAGCGGCGGAGCTGACGCGTGACATCACGGTCCAGATCGGACAGGTGATGAACGCTCGCTTCGCCGCAATCGAGGAGAGGCTACTGCCGGAACAGCGCCTTCGCCCACCTCTTGCGACCGATCGCCGGAGGGCAGCGGGACAGGACGTGCAGGGCCCATGCAAGTCCACGGCTAAGCCAACGGAGAAGCCTTTGGTCAAGCCCTTTACGGCGAATGCCTCTAAGCCTCCGGGACCACAAGCGGAACCAAGTGCTGGTCGGACCTGTAGAGGCAAAAGGTCAAGGAGGAAGAAAGACGGAACGTCTTCCCCCCCCCCCCGCTTCCGCAAAGCGGTCACCGGAGCAAGAATACTGGAGGTACCTGGTGCATCTAGCACAGACAAGGCAGACAGGTTGGCTGAAAAGCTAAGAGAGGTGCTTCCCAGCGAAAGCTTCCGGGTCTCCAGACCAACGAAGAGCGCAGAACTGCGAGTCACGGGTTTGGACGACTCGGTCACGGCGGAGGACCTGGCGTCCGCCGTTGTCCGAGTAGGGCAATGCGGGGTTACGGACATCAAGTGCAGGGAGATGCGCTGTGACCGCTCCAGCTTTTGGGCATGGCCTGGCTACGCTGCCCTGCGGCGGCTGCCAGGAAGGTTTGCGGTGGAGGCCGACTGCTCATCGGGTGGGTCTCTGTGCAGGTGAAACTGCTTGAGCAGAGGCCCATGCGCTGTTTTAGGTGCCATGAGCTGGGGCATGTGCGGGCACTATGCACGGCCGAGGTGGACCGCGGTGACCAGTGCTACCGATGCGGGGCGCCTGGTCACAAAGCGGCGGCCTGCACAGCCGAGGCGCACTGCCCGCTGTGCGCCGCAGCCGGAAAGACGGCCAGTCATAGCCTGGGTAGCAAGTCGTGTGCTGCACAGCGAGCGGCCAAAAAACTAAGAAGCGTCCCAGCAGCTGGCTCTCGGGCTACAGCGCGGACGGGCCCGCAGCCACGGATTGAGGGGGAGTCAATGACCATTAATTAATATGGCTATTCGGTTCCTCCAGGTGAATATCAACCACTGCAGTGCCGCTCATGACCTTATGGTCCAGAGCATGGCGCAGTGGTCGATACACATCGCGGTGGTGAGCGAGCCTTACTCGATTCCCAATAGGGAAAATTGGGTGGGCGATCGAGACGGCTCCGTGGCTCTTGTGACTCCGACGTCCGCCGGGTCCCATCCCCTTGAAAAGGTAGCAAAGGGTACGGGATGTGTGGCGGCATTAATCGCCGGGGTCGCAGTGGTCGGGGTGAATTTTTCGTCAAACCGGAGCCTCTCGGAATATGAGGAGTTCCTGCGAGGGGTTGATGCGTTGGTGGCGCAGTGCCACCCTCACCCTGTCGTCGTTGCCGGTTATTTCAATGACAAGTCCTCGGCGTGGAACTCTCCGGTGATTAACGTGCGGGGCAGGGTGGTGGAGGAGTGGGCGATCGCAGCCGGCCTAGTCGTGGCGAACCGTGGCAGCGAGTAGTGGTGCGTGTGGCCTCTGGGTGGGTCCATTGTAGATCTCACCTTCACGAGTGCCTCCTTAGCGCACTGCATACGCGGCTGGCGGGTCCTGTGGAGTCCCTGTCCGACCATCGGTACATTCGTTTCGGCGTTTTGTCGTCAACGGTAGTTTCGATTGGTTCGAGGCGATACGTTGCCGGAAATGGTTCGCGCTGGACCCTGAAACGGCTGGACGCTGAAGCCTTCACCGAAGCGTCGTTGGTGCAGGCCTAGGTTGACGAACCAGGGGACATTCACGATGTGGATCAGGAGGCAGAGCGGCTCGGCGAGGCCATGTCGCAAATTTGCGACGCAGCGATGCCCCGAGCCAGAGGCTCAGCACCCCGGAGGTACGTGTACTGGTGGTCCGCGGACATCGCGCAGCTACGCGGCGCTTGCGTGGTGGCGAGACGCCAGTACACACGGTACCGCAGAAGGCGCCTGCGCAACCAGGCCGAAGAAGACCGACTCCACGACGCCCACAGGGCGAGCGTCCGGGCCCTAAAGGTGGCCATCAGCAACGCCAAGTCGCAGCGTTGGTCGGAGTTGCTGGAGACCCTCAATGTCGATCCATGGCGTCGACCGTACAGGATGGTGAGGCGCAAGCTTCGCTCCTGGACACCCCTGCTGACAGAGAGTCTCCAGCCGGAACTGTTATCTGACGTGGTTACCGCTCTGTTCCCATCTGAAGCGGACCACGTATCGCCGGTCATGGATTACTCGCAGCGCCATGAAGAGATTGAGCCAAATCCCGCGCCCGAGGTAACTGAGGAGGAGCTGGGGGCTGCAATGTTGCGGCTCAAAGCCAAAAACACTGTGCCGGGACCCGACGGAATTCCCGGTAAGGCGTGGGTCCGAGTTCTCAGGGGGTACGACAAGACCCTGGAACCGCGTGTCCGGCGCCTGTTTAGCACTTGCCTTCAGCGGGGCCAGATCCCAAGGGGATGGAAGACGGGCAAGCTGGTCCTGCTGAAGAAAGAGGGGCGAGATGCTGGCACACCTTCGTCGTACCGGCCTATAGTGCTGCTCGACGAGGTGTGCAAGCTTCGACAGCTATTCTGCGGTAGCTACCGTGCCAGATTCTGCTCCTTGGCGATTTAAACGCCAAATCTTCGGCGTGGGGCAACCCGACCACCGACTGTCGTGGATTGGCAGTGGAGTCATGGGCGGCATCCATAGGGCTGGTCCTCCTCAACCGGGGATCGGTCCAGACCTGCGTGAGGCAGCGGGGGGGTCCGTGGTGGACGTATCGTTTGCCACCCCCGCCGTCGCAGCGCAGGTCCGCGATTGGCGCGTCGCCTCGGAGACGGAAAACCTGTCGGACCACAGGTACATTCGCTTTGAGGTCTCACCTTTTACGGGCGAGACTGGCCGGCGCAGCGCCCAGAAGGAGCTTTTCCCCAGATGGGCGCTGACCCGCCTGGACAAAGAAGCGTCCGCAAAAGCCGCATTTGTCCAGGTGTGGTTCTCACCATCGTGCGCCGGTCCCGAAGAGGATGCATCTGCCGACAGGCTTCGCGTCTCCTTGACGGAAGTCTGCGACGCTTCCATGCCTCGCTGTCGTCCTCCTCGCACCAGGACCTCCGTGTACTGGTGGACGGAGGAAATTGCCGTCCTCCGTTCCGCTTGTACGACGGCGAGGAAGGCGTACACGAGGAGCAGGAGGCGTCGCAGCCGTGACTCCGCCGCCGAGGCGATCTTGTTTCGGGGCCCGAGGAGGCGTGCACCACGTGACGCTACCATCTTAGTCAGTGTTGCACGCATCGACGTGAGGGCCGAGATGCAATATCTCGGTCTGCTACTAGACGATAGGTGGAGTTTTCGCCCGCACTTCAGCCGCATGGCACCTCGGCTTCTCTGGACGCCCGGCTCACTGAGCTGGCTACTTCTGAAGCTGGGGGGGCCGAGTACAACGTCCCGGCGGCTGATGCCCGCGTGCTCCGGAGCATGGCGCTCTATGGAGCGCCGATATGGGCGGACTGTCTGAATAGAGACAGTGCCGCCCATCTCCAGAGGGCGCAGCGGGCCATCGCTCAACGCGTGGCCCGCTGCTACAACATCGTGGCCCGGAGTGTCGCCTGCGTGCTCGCCGGCACTCCGTCCTGGCGCTTGGAGGCGGAGGTCTCGGCCTCCGTCTACAAGTGGCGGGCGGAGCGGCGGGCGCAGGGCGACAACCCGGCGTCACGAGAGGTGGACACTGTCAGGCGTTTCTTGTGAGAGGAAATGCTGTCTCTATGGCAGCAGGACCTCATGGTTTCGTCGGCGGGGCGCTAAACGCTTCAAGCGTTCGCTTCAAGCGTTCCTTCCAGACTGGATGTTGAGAAGGCACGGCTTTCTCTCCTTCCGGTTGGTACAGCTCTTGACCGGGCACGTGCTTCGGTCACTATCTGCACCGGATCGGGAGGGACGAGACCAAGAGGTGTCACCAGTGCAGTGCGGCAGATCACACGGCGTTACACACCCTCGCGGTGTGTACCGCCTGGTCGAAGCAGCGCCCTGCTGTTGAGACTTTGGTCGGGCCGGAAAGAGGCCGAGGAGCGGGTGAGGGAAGAAAACTCTCAAAACCCGCTCCGCCGAAGACGAAAGGGGCGGCGGAGGCGGTTGCAAGACCGCCTTCAC
>DWQX01000728.1:0-36930 GCA_018245475.1 Pharmacophagus antenor
GCCCGTAAGAGTTAACTTGAGACCTTAAGCGCCGTTGTATGTTACCTACTGCGCTCAGGTTTCAAGTTGCGGGTTATATTAAAAGTTTCTTTTAGAATTCTCCGTTAATATACATAATATACATATATAGGTAACAATAATTAATTAATTTAATTTGAAGTTATAGTGGTTTTAAAATAGGTGAAAAAATGAGGGCGCTAAAAAAATATTTATTCTCAAAGTGGGCAGTAGACAAAATAAGTTTGGGAACCACTGTTATACACATAGCCTTTCTTAAGGACGTCACTACACCCGTCCACTCTATCGAAACGCATCGTGTGCTCATATCCAACCATCGCCCGGTCATCACCAAGCTAGGCTAATATGCCTTAATTTATCCGTAACAAAAGGTGTTAATCCATTAAATAAGTGACCCACATAAGAATCTGTTCAGTAGTTTTTTAGTTACTTTTTTAGTTAGACAAAAAAATATTAAAAAAAAAATATTATTTCTATATACTGAAACATGTACATAAAATTCAGATAAGATTTTCAAAAAAATATTTTTAATCTTTATAAAATTCTCTCAAAATTGTTTATAAATGTTACTACAATAATGCCAACATTTCATTAAATATCTTTAGCACATTGAAGGTCGTGAGCGAGCCTAGTGACCAGCATCTTAAGACATTAACACAATTTTTTATTTACAGCATTCAGTATAAAAGATATTTACTAAATATTTATTTTAAGATTCAATCACACAGTTAAAGAATTTTACGATATTATAGTCATTATAAGTGATCATTTAAAAATAAGAAGTTTTATGTATACATATTAAACTTATATAAAAATTAAAATACCATTTATTGTGTAATGAACATTTGCTATTTCAGTAATGGGGGCATTCAATCAGATCCAACTTTACTCATCATTTACTAGAACTATCTAATACAAACACAACCTATCACACGGTCCCTAAGGCAAATTCAAATGTTATTTGATTATAACATTTCACATTGCATAAGGAACCGTCAAGAAAAAAGCTGACTGGCTTAATCAACAGCTGAAACACCAAACTTAGCTATTGTGATCACTTATTTTATTTTTTATTTAAAGTTTAATGCACTCTTGTACATAAGGTGGACTTAATGCCGAATGGCATTCTTATCATCAAATACATACTCAATGTTAAGTAATCATTGTTTGCTCATTAACCTACTTACCCCTATCAAGTCTTTGTGGTATATGTTACTAATAGATACTTAGTCTTAGCACTATAATTATCCTAATAAGTATTTAAGTTGATTTCAGTTATAAGATCATACATAAAGGAATAAAAAAAAAGTGAAATTAAGAACCAATTCTTTGTTGTTGTTTAAAAATATATGTTTATTTATGGAAAAGGGCTAACACTTTTCACAATGTGTTAAGTGAAAATGAGGCCATAGTTAAGTGTCAATGAAGAATACTCATTTGAGCACATTTTACTTAAATACTTGTTAGTATTCTGCAATATACCCATCCATTAAATTTTTTTTTAATAATTCAAACTTGACTGACAGAAATAATTGCAGTATATTTAATGGACAATATTTATAACAAAATATATCTATAATATTTTAATATTGTACTTAATTAACCCTTTGCACTCCACTGCCCTTTTAACGGGATATTGTAATACCAGCATATCATTCACAAAAAACATTAAATATTGTTACCAATGATGGGGAATCAATTTATTGCATCTCAATGTGTCATTTTATTAAAATCTACATAAAATATAAACAGTCAATTACATTTTTTATTAATGCATGATTCTGCAACACTATAGCAATGGCAACAGAATGGTTCAAAGTGCAAAGGGTAAAGAAATTTTATTACCATGGGATTTTCTTTCAAGATTTAATAATAAAATCTTACTTATACTAATTATATGTTATACAGTAATAGGTAGCTACTGTAGAGGTCACTGAGTTCATAGAATTATAATAATATTCTTAATAAAACCATTTGAGATTTGACAAAATAAAATGTTAGAAATAATACTACACATTGATTCCATTGAAACAATTACTTAGCACCACCACACTTATTACAACCTTCTCTATGCATATGATTGTTTTATATTCTTTGTGTGCACTATATCGACTATAGTCTCATGGCACTGTCGCAAGTCCATATCATAAACTCCCAGACAGAATTTATTTTCGGGTGGTTTGAAGTAATCAAGACCTCTACCAATTTTTATAATCCATCCGGAACTTAACCTGGAAGCAAATAAAGATTGAAACTAATTTCATATGATTAAAATGTAAACACTTTACAATCTTAATTTACTTAAAGGTTATTTAGTGTATTAAAAGTTAATTAGTTATCAATGGAAACAAACCTTATAATGACCAACCCATTAACGATTATACATAGAACTGATCTAATCAGCACAATGCTTAAACAAACTGAGCTTATGGGCCAGCAATTATACATAGAAATAAAGAAATAGAAAATATTAGCATCAAATTTAAAATTTCATTTTTGTAATGGTTGGAAAACAAATACTTTCTTTGAACATTAATTTATAATGTAAATTAATATGGTATATCAATTACTTACGTGATTTGTCTATCATGCAAAGTTTCTGAATATTTGACTATAAACTGTACTTTATATTTAGCTAGATCACCACCCAATTTATAGAACCATGAACTCTGGTCACCTTCACTTTTTTTATCACAAGAAGTGATTAGTTCAATATTCCTTAGATTACTACAGGATGTCACTAGCAATTCACATAGCTTCAAGAAATTCTGTGCCTGCAAATAAATCAATATAACTAGACTTTTCATCCTGTTTTAGCTATTTCATCACTTACTACGAGTAGTACATAACTATTCATATTCAGCATAAAAGAGTATACAAACATTTCCAAAAACTGCAGTACACCTTTTTTAATAATAAACAATAGGCCAGTACTTGTCTTAAATTTCACATAATATCAAGTGACAAAGAATAAGATATTGAAACCTACCTAAAATAAACTAAGGCTCATGTGTTTATACACAGTTATCTGCACAAACATACTAATGCTATTATAACACCAAGTTAACATTAATAGTATGCTAGCTCAACGGAATTGGTAATACCTTGCCACCATCCAGACTTCACTACTCATGTGGCCCTGGAATTAAACCAGGGACTTACATGTTACAGGGCAAGCAGTAAACTATTGCGCCATAGAGGCTGTTAATGTTAAGTTTTAAATAAATATTGCTTTTATACATTAAATCAGCAACAATATTATAACAAACCTGATGAAAGCTTCTTATATAAGGATCTTCTACTACAACATATTGAACATCGTTATCTAAGAATCTACCAAAAAGTGTTTTGTAACTATGCCCAGTCGAATTATTTTCTATATGTATTTGTTCGTGAAATTGACCGTCTTCTTTTTGTTGTAATACGATTTTTTTAATCTTTTCCGCTCTATCCATATATTCTTCGATCTTCTTTCTTAAATGATTCTTTACGTTATCGTCGATATCTCCTGTTGATAAAATTGTCATTCAATAAATGTAATATTCTTTTTAATGTTTGTTTATGTTTACATACAAACCTTTCATTTTGTTCACCAATATTTGTAAACCTTCTTGGTAACATACTAGAGCCTCTGTATAACGCTTTTTAGTATCCAGTTCTACTCCTCGTTTAAGAATATTAACGGCGGCACTTTCAATACTCATTTCTACTAGAAAACAAATAGTTTCTTCTCATATAAACATCTTTACGTCCCACAGTTGAACACAATTTACAAGGGTTGCCAGAAGCGGTAAACAGAGACCATATTAATATTCCTTGGATTAGAATTTTCCCTACACAATGACTATAAATTTTATAGATAAATTCAAAGTAAATTGAATGGGAAGAAACTTCTGCTACTGATCTTATAGATTTGGAAAATTATAATTTAAATAGCAAGCAATAATAAAATACTTTTTATGTTTACGAATCTTCTTCATGGCAATACTATTTTAAAAAAAAACCTGTATAAAAACTTCCCCAAGAAGAATGCATAATAATTTGATTAAATTTCATTCTAAAATTCATTTACGATTAATATTGAATCACTTTCAATTTAGTTTAAAATGATCTTTATAAAATCAGTTAGTACTTGACCATAAACAAGATGCTTAAAGTTAACAAAAATGATTTATTTATTCTACATATCTTTAAAGGTCATGAATTTCATTTTATAATTGCTTTATTTTATTTACTTATTAGATACACCAATAGCAAATCTATCAATAATTACAGATAATATTAATAAAAAAAGTTCAGAAATGTACGCCAATTATGGATATATATAACATTTAAAAAGTAACTTTTTTCGTGGGGAAATTCCTTCGCGGCGACTTGCACCGATTAAAACCCCCACAATGTTCCGTCATCAGCGCTTTACGGTAGGGTAACAGGAACGCTTTCGCTCACCTTCGCAACCCCACCAGCACCGGCCGCAACGCGCGACCCCCTTCAAGGGAGGTATCCCCTCCTGGTAAGGCGCGCTGGAACACACAGCGCGCCTTCCTCTCTGGCCTCTTACTGCCAAATGGGCAATAAACCTCCCCCCATCCCTCAGTCCATCACCCAAAGTCCATAGGAGCCAAGAGGACGAGAACCCGAAAGTATAAGTCCTCCATACCACCTGCGGCGGATCTGGTCTTAGGGTCCGTCACCATCCGTAATTCGGTCGCGGAAGATAGGGTACCTCTTCTCCCCCGCAGCCCCACCGCCGCCGCGTCTGCGGTGCGACACCGCTAGTTCGCGGAGAATAGGGAGAGCGGCAAATCACAATACCGATACTCATCTCCCTCCGCGACTCCACCATGGCCACAAAGGCAGCGCTTGCACGCTGCCCTCATAGCTACCTGGCACACATTCGAGTTAGAATTGCGGACAAAGCCGGTGACATATTGTGGAATGTTGATTTTCTGATAGGAAGACTAGCAGAGCTACAAAATTGGTTAATTTTTCTTTTAATTGTGATTTGTTATCATAAATTATTTTTAACTTTATTATTATGCGGTTATCACTGGCCTCTTCTTTTCCTATTAGTCGAAATGAAATATTTTGTATCTGTACAGACAATTATCAGATTATTCGTCATTCTCATACTTTGTAAATATCAACATGTGATAAAGGTTATAACTTAAGTTTTAATAAAACTTACAAAAATTATGTAAAAAAATTATTCCATGGAAAATTGGAGTAAATATAATTATCAAATAAGAGTCAGTGTAAGGCGTTGCATGTATTATTTAAGATGTCGCACCAATTAGGACGATTGGTTTCTGAGATTCTTCACCGGTATTTTGGTGAAATTGTGCAAAAAGTTGGAAATGATTTATTCTCTTACGGGAGTAAACCGGTTATTATGATTATGAAGAGTTCTGGATTACCGCGTAAGCAGGTCTTAGTTTTTGTGTATTTTTTTTAAGTTGTATCTTCTGCTCTTTTATCTTCAATATAAGAAAAGCTTATACAATTTAATCATTATGTACGTTTTAAACGATAGATAGCTAACAGCAAATAATAAGTATTTCAATATTTTGATTGAAACCTAATATATGTCTTCTTCAGGACACTACAATCAAATAGTAACTCTTCTCTTTAATAAGTAAATGTTTATTTTAGGTCATTGAGAGTTTACGGACACTACTCAAATTCGATTTAGTTTCTTTTGAGCCATCCAAACATGAAGTGATTGCCAATTACAAGCTAATACCTGAAAATGTGTTATTACTTATAAGATATCCTAGGTATGAATTTTAATTATATAAGAGCACAAAAAAGAACCAGTTTGTACAATAGTAAATTATCTCTGTAGTAAATGTTTAGCATGGAAGTAAGAAACAGGCAATAAACTTATTAATATTGGAACAAATTTTATGTAATTGAGGTACTTTCTGCAACCTTGTTAATTGCAATTTCATAAAGGTATGTTAGCTAATCTATGCTTTCTAAAATTTAAATAAACATTCGTAAGATTTAATAACAAAAAAATATTAAGCTAATGCAATACATTTCACCACTACATGTGGCGTCTTCAGAAAATGTTATGCATTAGAAAGTATGATGTCGAACATTTCACATTGATGTTAGTTTTAATATTTGTGATTAAAAGAAGTGGAAATCGGCAAAATAATTTATTGTTTTATTTACTTATGGAGCTCCTGAAGGTTATTATTGGATCAATAAATTATATTTGTAACTATTTTAAATATAACTATTTTGTAGATATTTATTGCAAATAAAGTCAAGATATGGCACTGAAGCAGAGCTGTTGGTCGAGGAGTTATTGCAACAGGCTACTTGCAGTGCCATCGCATTACTGGTCACTGTCGCTACTAAGAATAAAGATGTTAAGGTATATATGAAACTTAGCAATCATTGAAGACCTTTTCAAATTTCGAAATTTTAAATATGATTTTAGTTGAATGTGTTGATAATAAAAATAATGCTATCTGTGGATAAATAATTAGTTAAAAATATTTATTTAAGACTGGTTTTATGAAACCTTTTTATGAAGCAATATTCATTCAAAAATGTATATACTGACTATGAGACTGTAGATGGTAAAGTGAACTTGCCCAAAATACACCGACTCTCACATGTATGTTTATTGGAAAACAGCAATGCTGTTATGGCGGCAGATTTATGTAGAAGGTAGTTGCTAACCAGGTAGATTTGTAAAAATCCTACCACCTTCCAAAATCCACTACTTATGTGGCTCTGGAATCAAACCCGGACCATATAACAAAATATTACACCACAGAGGCTATCCTGATCTGACTGTTTCTGTTTTGCCTTTAACATTTATAGTGACATTGCTGTATGATTTTTTTCTGAAAGATATTACACTAGTAAAAAGCTGGAGAACCTTTTGAGTCAGAAGGGACAAAAATTACTATTTAAAATGTTTTTATCAATTTTGATAAATAAAAAAATCTGTTTATTGTAATATAGGTAGTGTTTTTACTTTTTTTTAATGAATTAACATTTGGGTACGGAACTAAAGAGCCACAGCTTCAAATGTAGAGCTGCATTTTGCAGGCAAGCCATGGGTTGTGAACCCCTGACTTAGTGCAATATTTACAAAGGTCAAATCAATCTTGAATTATGTACCAATTAGAATAAAAGTTCGAATTTTGTTTATTTTCTTTTTTGAGTTATTTCTATCATATATATATTTTTTTAGGAAAAGAACATAACAATATTAAAACTCAGAGACATGTTTGTGAGTCTTGCAACCGCTGGTTATATACAGCAGGCGCCAGTGGCTGATACTAAGGAATCTAGTGATGTACCCTCATTGGTACCTGTAGCGACCATAGTGCCAGACTTGGACTCCAGGCAACTGTTGCAAGTTATGAATGCTGGAAGCTTATCCGAGATAAATGACCGTAAGTTGGTACCTATTTTTTGTCTACTAACATGTCGCATCACAGTTGTTTGTCAGTTGTCTTAAAATAAGTGAATGGAATCTGATTGGTGGTAGAACTTTTCAAAATCGCCTGAGTATCTACTCTGCCAATATAACAGTCTCTGTGTTCCAGCAGTTATACTTGTCAGAGATTGAAATATTCTAGAAGAACACACTTCAGCATCTACGATCATTGTCACTTAACATCAAGTGAAATTGAGGTCATGTGGTCATAACCAATTTAAAAAATCACCTACTCAAAAATAGCATTTATGTGTTTATGTTTGTTGTGTAATTTATTTATGAAGTGAATATTTCCATATGATTGAACTTAATTTGATGTGTTTTTTTTTTTATGAAACATGATTTTATTGACAGGTTTAACAAGGTTTAATTTAAATATTTCAGATATTTATTGGAAGGTCAACTTTGACAGATTCCATCAGGATTTCAAAGATGACATCATGGTTAAAGCAATGACTCGTAGAATTGATGACAATGGTAGTTATAGATTATGTTACTTAAGTTTTATTTAAGTTCCATTATTGTTGGTTATGTTATAAAAGACCTATAATTAGTTATAACGAATAATACAATGTGCTGTAAAAATTTCTTCTATGAATGTAAAATATGTATTATAATAACAACAGTATGTCGAATGTCTTTTATATTTCTAAAATTTGGCCATAACCTATAAGAATTTGGTAGCATACAACAGTATGGTGGTTGTAAATCGCTGATATAACATATATTAAGATGTTATACAATTTGTATAACATTAGTTAAATATCCTTTCAATAAAATAATATAGCAGTTTCATTAAATATAGTATTTTATTGATTTGGTACAATAGCTGCAAATCACTGATTTATGTTTTAGGTAGTCAATTTTTTTTTATAATAATAAAATCATTTAATGTCCGGCAGCTGGTGAGCTGATGCGGATTCTGCTGCAGCAGATGTACCTGAGCTCGGCCGCTTGGGCCGCGGAGTCGAACCCCGCGCCCGCAGCCGACGTGCGCGAGGCGGTGCGCCGCCTGCCCGACCGGCCTCTCCTCGTGCAGTACGCCGACCACTACTTGAGGGTGCTCGGTGAGAATTATGATATGATAACTATTTCTAAGGATCGCTTCTAGTCATGCAGTTTTTTTTTATCGGTGATAGGTTAACACGAACTTGAATTCTACTGACCGAAAATCGCACTGTTTGGCGGCCAATTGAGAAAAATCGGGGATAAGAAAAAAAGGGCATCACCAGTTAAGGCCATTAGAGACCGGCTTTTGATTCCTTCATATTATCTTTGCACTCGCGGTGTGTAACCGTCTTCCAACGGGTTAACTCATGAGTGGTGAACAATGTGTTAATTAGAGGAAAGCGGCGCGGGGTTCGTGCGTCGCGCGGGTGCGGGCGCGAGCGGCGGCGGGCAGCTGGTGGTGCGCGCGCGCGCCGCCGCGGTGGGCCTGCTCCACGCGGCGCTCGACCACCTGCTCACCGAGCGGCTCGGCCCCAACGCCGCGAGGATATTCAGGTCTGCTGACAGTTTATATTTTATCTCAAGTTGATTAAATAGTTAACCTCAGTTTCACATGATGTTAATTGACAATGAGGAATACTCTGGCTCTCAAATGTATGACTACCGAAACACTGCAATGATGTTAAGGCGGCAGATTGACATTGAAGGCGGTAAGAAGCCAGGCGGGCTAGAAAACCTTACCACTATCCAGGCTCCACGACTCATAAGAACAGAACCCGGGATCTCCGCGTTACAAGGCAAGCGGTGAACACTGCGGCAGTCAAAAGCATGACCGTGCAATCGTGAAATAATTTTTCGCACATAAATAACTTTAGCGTCTCATTTTTCACAATAAGTAGCCATAAATTTATGTTTCACGGGTAAATACAACAGTGACTTTAATTAGGTAGAGACTTGTATGTAAGTAATGCTTAACACTTTATCGACCGGTAGCCGATTTTTAGGCTTTTCGCCGTCGCCGCTCGCCCACATTTAGCCCGTTATTCTGAGTTTTGTAGCTGATGCCTATTGAGAGGCAAACTTTCAGACGATTATTCAGTTCTAAAACCCTACACATTCATTTTTAAATGAAAAAAATACATGTGCAGTGAAAAGTTTATCGAGAAAAACACAACAAGATAAGAGGATTTCTTCCGGTCGATATTGTGTTAATAGTTAATAAATGCTACAATGACGATTACAGAGTGATTCGTACAAAGAAGTACATAGAAGAGGATGACATACAGAAACACGCCATGCTGCCCAATAAGGAGTGTAAGGAGCTGACGTACAAACTTCTAGAAGAACATTTTATTAGTATACAGGTAAGAAATGAGAGCAAAGGAGGTTCAATTAATTGGTCTATAAAATTTGAGCAATAATTATGACAAGTCGTATAATTGGTACAAATAGGACAGGGTGTATCGTCGCCTAGTGTTTCTTAATAAAACAGTGTTGTCTGTATGTATATTGATGTGTGAAAAAAAAAGTTATTTGCGTCTTATAACAAACAAATGTTGCGGCTCAACTGCACAATTTCTGTTTCAGCCAATGAGGAAGGCCGCGTCCTCAGGCGCGATGGCAAAAGCGATATACTTGTACCACATAAAGATGCCAGACGTGAGTCCTTTTGCGTTTATGCTTTTTATAAATATACAACTTCCTACGAGACAAGCCATAGTCACGTAGTAAGAATATTTTAATAGCACCTTGAGAATTGAGCGAAAGACGAATCATAATGTAGTGGATTTCTTTTGACTAGACTTTTGAAATGGTCCACATGTGATAGTCAAGCGTGCTCGACCAAATAGCATACCAATGCCGTTATTGCGGCAGACTGATATAGAGCTTCGCACTTAGCCGAAATAACTTTAATACTATTCACTATACTATTTACGTGGCCCCGAAATGGATGGTAAAAGGCTTGTGGCTGGTACTCCAAGCACGCCGCGGTCATCTGCTAATGTTCCACGCAGACGGCGTACGCGGCGCGCGAGCTGTGCTACCGCGCGCTGCACAACGCGCTGCGGCGCGCCGCGCACGCCCGCGCCGCGCACGCGCGCCTGCTCGACAAGCAGCGGCGCGTGCGCAGCATCGTGCACGGCATGCGCATGCGCGGCGAGCCGCAGCAGAACATCGACGACGTCAGTACACGCGCACACTGCACACGCACTCACCAACACGGGGTCCGTTTGACGCGATCACGACGACCGATTTGGAATCTAATCTACTACACAGTAGCAAAATTACATACACGACGATTAAAATTGATTGCTAATAATCATATTTGATAAATTCTAACTTAGGGCGTAGTAGCGTTTGTGCTTAAAGTAAATCTCTACAGGGTCTATATATAATATTGCTATAGAGAAAGGTATGATGAGTTTTCTTGACATTCCGGCCACACAATTTTATTTTGTGTGATTGTATATAGTGTTTCAGATGTTTTAAGTAATGTTTGGGACTTTTCTCAAAAATAGTACATATATCACACATAAATAGATACCGAATCATAATCTTCATTGACTTATGTTGCATTAAAAAGTTGCTCTGTCAACTCCCACAGGTGGAGGAGACTCTGACGCCCCCCGAGCTGGCGGTGTTGAAGGACGTGGAGAAGCAGCTGAAGAGGCTGAGCGCCGCGGAACTGGAGCTAGATAAGAACCTGTTCATCATCCAGTGGTATTTCATGTACCCGCAATAATCGAGTTTACAGGATTAAATAATAAGTCAAACGATAAAGATATTGTGTAAGTTAATAAACATTTCTACTGCATTTGTTTTTTATTTCACCTAAACAATTATGCAAAACGCATTACCTTCATATAAATACGTAGTATATTTGCTTAGATGCTGTGAGGGTATATCAATATTTTCGCAAACATGACGCGGCAGTAAAAGGGCATTAAATAAAAGACCGTTTATATTCTTAAAGTTTTATTTGACCCCATCGAAACTCAATATCCTTTCAAACAATTTACAACCTATCAGTGATGATCTTACAAAAACCTTCGTCATTGACGCGCAGTCTCGACGTACACGCGAACAAGCGAACTACCTTCAAATTTACATAAACGTAAGTCCCGAAACACGACCAACCAAAGTGGCAAGTAATCAACATCATTATAATTAATTTAATATTAACAATTATATAGATTATGTATGGTACGTAGATAAACACCTGTTATACAGTGACACCTAATATTCTTTATTAAATTACAAATACCGTTGTATGTATCGACAAAGAATGTCGGTTTTCAAGATTTTTATAATTGATTTAAATGTGATCGATTTAAAATTTAATGTGTCCTATTTAAACATTTATATTTTAATCTACGACGATCTTTAAAATAAAACTACTATCAAAAGCATTTGGATTCCAAAAATTAGCAAGGTGTTCATTAAATAAATTTTTGAATAGTATTTAAAAATTTTGACCAAATGAAAGCAAGAAATAACATTAACTCGTAACAAATGTGTTAAAATAGTATAAGAAAAACTCTTTAATTTTCCTAAAAATGCTCTAATACTCGTAGTACAGTACAAAGGTTACTTTTAAATTCTAAAACAGACTGTACTAACTGTTATATTGGTAATATTGACCAGGCAAAACAGTGATGAATCATTGCATATAGCTGATTTGCGTTTTTGTGATGTCTTGTAATACGTTACAATACACTTACAAAGGCACTATGAAATTATGACGTTAAATTTATAAAAACCATGGCTACGCAAATAACAAATATTTTGAAATAAAAACTTTACTTGTAAATTTACAAAACTGCACATTAATTCATTGCCTAGTCAATCTATCCGTTTTCTAAAATTTAAGGGCCCATCAACAAATTAGTATTTGTAAATAGCAATCAGTTGTTTTTTATTCCAATTTGTAAATACACGATGAAAACATATCGTCTATAATTTTCATCTTTAATATTACACATTCCAGAAGCTTTCTTGTGTTTTATCCTTAATGCGCCCTTATTATGACAAATTCTTTTTTAATTTCCATCATTCATTATCGATAGTTGATTTTTTTTACAGATTTCTGCTTTTTCATTTAACAGCACCAATACTGTCTTTTTGATGAATTTTAATATGAATTGTTTTCATTATTAAACTAACATTTTACGAATTATCCCCAATCACATTAATCGAAACACATACAACGGTGTTACACATACTCCAAGCTAAATGTTTTAACGCTATACTCGCCTAAATAGTTTTAGATATTTACACACCTCCCGTTCCAGAGTAATGTCATATGTGTTGCAATGTGTGAGAGTTTACTAGAAGAAATATTTTACCAACAAATTATAATAAGTAAAAATAGACTGAAAACTCGTGCCTTCATTAGTTGTCATTGCAAACTTTGTTGTTTTGTTTCACTGAAATCTATAGTGAGTTTAGTACGAAAAACTAATGAATAAGTCTATGATATACGTTAAAATATTGACCTTTAATGTAAACTAACTCATTATCTAATACAAAATTCTGTCACTGATCATTTATGAAGCTTTTATGTAATGTTGCCATCTCCACATAGTACTTTTGCTAACAACGTATGACATTACGTCCCAATGCCGTTACTGTGTTAACTGATTAAGTTTACGAGCTATCGCTATAGAAATATTAAAGTACGTTGAAGACATCGAATTATATCGGCTTACGTTATCACTTAGCGTAATCGCGCCGACCTACGTTAATTCAGACTATACATACTTAGAACTCGGATCAAAAGGAATCAAATGTGAGCTATCAAAGATTGGCTGGATTTTTTATTCATAAAGCAACGAGATCACGTCTGGTGATGATAGGACATGTCTATAAAAATGTAATGCTATTCATCTCTTATAAAACTATTGAAATGACGTTTAAATAGGCGGGTTCCACGCTTTGAGGCATTTTGTCTCTGTCAACCTAAAAACTAAGAAGTAATATCTGTTAAAACAGAATCACAGTGACCTTAAGATCTTAATCTCTGCAAGATCTTGAAAATTTCACGATCTAGTTAGCTCAGTAATCTCAAACTGTTAAACAGTAATGTTGGCTTAGTTTAAAGTGGAATAAATACCCGCCGTTATAACAAATACTTTGAGGGTCTTCTGAAGTTTGTACTTTCCAAAATCATTCAGTGTATATTTCGTTTAAATGCAATTCAAATAAAAAATTAAAAAAAGACGAATATTTTCTGACATTTATTTCAGTGTTACTATATTGTGATATGCTCTTTTTTAGTAACTTTGTTCCTATATTTAATAATTAAATATTTAAAATTTTCTAATAATTTTATTAAAAGGGACTATATACTTTATTTTTTAATTCATAATGTTCTTTTATTCGTGGAAATTCAGATTTTATAACTGTTTAATAGTTACATAAATCTTAAATTTTACTTTATAATAATTTGAACCAGTACGTCTGCGCCTCGCAATGCTCTTCCCTTCAATCCGAGTCGTAATAGTTCTCAAAGCCCTTAATATGTTATACGAATGGAAATTACACGAAGCGACATCTATATGTACAAACACTGGAGCGGCAATCGAAAGCGAAAAACAAAAAAAAGAGTGTAAATAAAATTTGTAATGTTTATTTTAGTTATAAACTAGATATTTTTACACAACTTAACAAAATACATACATACAGCAACTGAACAGAATATAACCAAAATAATAATAAAAATAATATAAAAAAAAAACATTTATACTGGATTAGGATACACCGGCGAAGGGAAATATAGATAAAATTTATTAATTACACAGATTTTTTTACAAGCAATATTTAATGTTAGCATCGGTCTTAGACGAATGGCAAGAATTGTAATAAAAAAATGAAAAAAAAAAACAACTCCCCTCGCGGCGTCCGATGAGTTTACTGCCCTAATACTGTTCGAAAGCAGGACCTTCGAGCTACCAGGTGTTATCGAAGAGTAAGGTAATCAATAGTTCGATTATTATATTTGTACTATATCACAAAACATTTCGCTCTCGCGTTGAGATGGATGTGCTGCTATAGATTTACTAACAACGCTTTCAAAGCTTAAAGCATGCATTTTGGGACTGTGAAACAAATAGAGAGAGACGGGGATATATAATGTGACCGCTGTATGTTCGCATAGGTTCGACCCTTTCTAGTCTACACAGTATAGCACATTTTACTCTGTGAAATTGAAAGGCTAAGCCGAACAATGTATAATAGAAAACTTAAGCCGAATTAAGAGAAATATAACGTTTCACGTCTAATGCGCTCGCAGTGCGCGCGTGCCGTCAGGTAGGAAAATATATGAGAATGCGTTAGTTACAAAAACTATTCGATACGGTAGTGCCTAAGTGACGATTTCTAGTGATGTGCTGGATTTATTGCATGGGCACTGAATCTAATTTGTTGTATGAATATTAATTTGGTAATTACATTCTCCTCCTTTAGGATGCTGTTTAAAAAATTAAACGAAACATGATAATCCGAAAAAACTAACAGAAAAGGTCAACTTCTGAATTACGAAAAACGAAGTAAGAAATTAATTGTTCAAATTAAATGTATATTACAAATATCATACTAAATTGTAAATATGTAAAACGTTGCAAAAAAAGATCTATAATTCATAAACCAATACAAAACAAATAATTTTTTTCCATAAAAGATAATATATAACAAGAAATATCGATATTTCGACATATCACAAATGTCACAATTATGTTTTCCATTTGTACAACCCGGCACATCACTACAACATAAACAGTGGTGTGACCATACAAGATTTTATTTAAAAAAAAAAACTTTACATAGACGACCACGTAAGCGATTTTATAAAAATATTTATACTAGAATTTTAATACTCTGACAGTTAAAGCTCCTACAGTCGCCATGGTCGCGTTCATATTTAATCTGTGAAATTGCGTCCAAAAACTAACGAAAAAAAAACAATAACTTTAACGTCGTACATTTTCATTGTTCCGTAGAGAAAACATTGATCAATAAAAAAACTAATTCTAAAAGCGAAACAAATGAAATAGGTAATTGCAAATTTACAAGGAACGTTTTTAATAATATAAATATATATTGATAGCATTAGTTAGGCAGTGTTGCCAGTTGCACCGATTATTTCATTGTAAGCTACAAACTGGCGCGGAAAATAGCGTTCATCTCTCGTACGAAATAGATTTTAGTAAAAAAAAATATTGCAAGTACCTATCACAAAGAAGGAAGTAAACTTAGCCCCCCGCGTACGTTGTTTACAAAGAACTCTTCAGATATACTATTTACAATGCAAATTAGAATGAACAATATACACACACATCCTTTCCTTTGCCTCCACTACTTGTCATTTTAAATTTCATAAATATAATTGGCGCAGCGTGAAATTATGTTGACCGCCTAAATTATAATACTAATCGTTCGTAGTTGTCCGAAGTTGTCCGGTATATAGTTCGAGTGCAGCGCTCGGCGTTGAGGGCCGCACCAAATGAGCGATCACGCTGAATCACATCGTTGTAAGTAATTTATATAGAGAAATGTCAATTTTACATATTACAAATAGTGCACAAGGTGAGCGGCTTCCGATATGAATGTTTTATTAATTATAATTTTATGAGATCAATCGCAAGTCTGTTTAACGCTGATATAATCACGCTCTTTCTGGCGCAGTCCTTCGCGCTAAGGTCGTTCCATAGCGCCGCACTCTGACCGGACGTGTATACCGCACATTAGCTGACTACAAACATATTAGTCTTGCAATATGTGTTCCACAACGGGCCATAAAGTGAGCCCCGGTTATACATTTCGCTACACGAAGCTGATAAGCTCCCGACCTGCCGATGGGACCACTAGCCCGACGGTAAGCCCGCTTGCGATGTTTTTAAAATCGTTCATAGCTCGCCGTGTGCGTCCACCTCGATACTATAGATTTTGTGCGTCATATTCGTACGTAAGCTTAGAACGAACCGTGCCCGCGAAATGACAGGATCTACACCTAATGTAATAACTATAGGAGGCGTTTAAAAATATCGCAAGTGCTTCAGTTAAGTTAAAACTACAATTAGTTTAGGGCGAAATGGAATCCCGACTGTACGTCACTGAACACATAGTGAGTCCCTCCGCGCCGCTCCCCCTCCCTCCCGCCGCCCCGCCTGCCGTGACGTAAGCGAGGGCGCCATTACAATATGCAGCACGAAGCTGAACAACAACTGCTCGAACCGCCTTTGCTCTTTTGTCGTTGATCTGAAACGTTTCAATTAAATTCTTTTGAGATATTTCATAATCACCAACGTATACGGTATAAATTCCTTATAATCAATACTAAACTAAAATAAATATAAAGTAAATGGAATTATCTATACATTTTTAAATACGTCTTAAAAACGATTGCATAAAACATACAATCAATCAACATCTGTTCGTTCTGAACCGTAGAGAATCATTAGCAAACATTGCCTTATACGTGAAAAATACTGTCTTTTTATTTCGATAAATGGTTATCTAGGTTTTTTTTTAATACATTATTTTATAAAAAAATATTTGACAATACATTTCTAACGTTTCTACATGTTCAATATATGGAACACATCAAATCAAAACTAATACAACAGAAATGGAATATTTTTAATGCATGGTATATATACGTAATTATTTTAATTTGTTATTAAAATCACTTACGAGGAATTTTGGGATTAAGGAAAGGAGGTTTGATACAGAGTAAGGATGTTTGATTAAACCCATCGCACTTCTGGAATAACGTAAGTATCAGTGTAAATATTGCATTATAAGGAAATTCATAACTACACAATTTTAATGTGTGCTTAAGTGTTCGGACTTGCCGTATATGTACGCTACTGTCAGAGTGGATGTATTTTAAGAAAAAAATGAATGAATAGATGGATAAAGTACAATTGTCTTATTTCAAACAGCTGTGCTATAAAAGGTTGTGTACATATTTTTTTTTAACAACGGATTCATACATCACCTCAATTTCATGTGATGTTAAGTATATGAGGCCTTAGAAGGTGAAGCGTGCTCGCCCATAATACTTGTTGCTCTTACATTTATGATCGCTGGTGCACAGCAATGCTGTTATGACGGCAGATTGACATTGAGGGTGGTAGGTAGCTAAGCAGGTTCGACAAACCCTACCACCCAAATTCAGACTCCACTACTCCTGTAGCACGGGAATCAAACCCGGTACCTCCGCGTTATAAGGCAAGCGGGTAAACCACTGCGGCACTGAGGCAATCAAAAATAACCGCCACGGAAGGAGTTATATTATCAAAAAGTTATACGATAAAGGGACATTTACGCGTAGGGTTCAAACTAAATCGGTGAGGGAGGTCGGTACCGTGTGAATTGGGCTCGGGCAGGTGCTCGCGCGGCACCAGGTGCATCACGGTGGTGCGCCCCAGCGGCAGCCCCAGCGCGCCCAGCGTCACGGAGCTGTGCAGGAAGCGACCCTGGTAGATCAGCCGCAGGATCTCCGCGCGCGACACGCTCTCCGACGTCCAGTCCGCTGCGAACAACGCGAAGCAAATTGCTCGTGTCGTACAATACAGGCCGACCGTTTTCAACACGCCATCTTACAATTTCGCTATGATTATAACACGATTCACAAATTGCGGTTAACTAGAACAGTGCGCGCGCTTTAACGTCATAGAGTACATTGTCACTTACTATCAGGTGGGTTGGGTCATGGTCAGGCTGCTGATTTATACATATAGCCATAGCGAAAGATAATAATTAAATTATAAGATGCCGTGTCGTATGAGGTCGATCAGACTGTTTTGTACGAAGGTTTTTTTTTCGTTATCAGGCGCTTGTTTATATATAAAAAATAACCACGAAAAAAAAACCCTCCTATAAAACGGCATCCTGTAACACGGTTTCGCTTTCACAGTGGCTTAGCGTGCATACACGACCTACTATTGTGTAGATAGGTAGGTTACTTATATCTAAAAATATCGACAACACGTCATGAATTCGATTAATAATTTTAAGATTTTAAAAAGTATATTCTTATAACTCATTTTACTCTCTCAAACTACAATTGAAGAATAAACGTATTTAAATTCGATAAGACGAAGATACATAATGTGCCTAGATTACTATATGGGGAAAAAAGATCCCAAAGATAAGCTCAATGGGTAATACATAAAAATAAAAAAAATATATATATCAACTGTCTTGTAAAATTGTGACTCATATCAATTGTGCGAACCAGGTTCTAATTTTCAAATGAATGATTATTTCAAAAGAATCTAAAAAAGTTACAATCACTTATGCCCCCAGAGAGATTTGAACTCTCGACCCCTGGTTTACAAGACCAGTGCTCTAACCCCTGAGCTATGGAGGCGTATGTCAAGATTGTTGTAAAAGTTAATTGATTATGACAAGAAATATTCTACATTAACTTTTGCAAAGATTCTGATTGCGATAAGTAAACAACGGAAAAAAATATTAACAAAAATGAATTAAAAAAACGAGTGGTATGCATTTTGGCTAAAGAATTTAATGAATAATGTATTGTCTTCTACAAAAGTATAATAATGTATTTTAGGTAATATTTTTTTATATAAAACCATGCAATCATTGCATATGCGAGGCGGTAATGCAGTAGAAAAATGTATTTAAATGTGTATCAACATTCTTCCGCTAGATGGCACCTTTAACATATTGACAATACAAGATAAGTGTGATTATTGTATGTTGCGATGACTATCTTCTCTTAAGTTTTTTTACGCCAAATACTCGATAACCTAAACTGTTGTACGTTTAATGATAACCGTTACGTCATTAATGACATAATGAGTGAACATCTAAAATGCACCGAGCGTAGGTGCGGTGTGGTTGGTAATTAATTAGAGGCCAGCGCACTAATTGCTTGTAATTATTTGCGCTTTTGTACAGACGAGCTCGCATTAATTGCCCGCTATGTTTCTTACTTTTAATGTCTAATTTTGTTCTATAATTCCGAGGAGAAGTTCAAGGTTTTTCGCTATCCGTACCCAAAGCGTGATAAACGGCACTTTGTCAATAGGCCTTTGCCGTCCATCTGCTTGTCTGTCTGTCTGTTTCTCAGTGAGCTTCATCGCATGCATCGTAACAATAGGCGGAAAGTGAATTGCGGCTGATGAAATTTTCACAGATTGTGTATTTCTATTGAAGCTACAACATAATTAATAAACATGTAATAACACAAGAAACGTGTCTTTATTCATGATTTTAAAATCGAAATGATGGTATGAAATCATTCCCGGTTTTGCACATGGCTATTTATTTTAGCTATGAGTGTTCTTCAATTTTTTAATCTTAGAATGGTTAAGATTGCGCCGAAAATAATTTTATTTATCATTCAAACTTAAATTTCAACAAACTGCAATGGAATTCCGGGCGTTGAGTCACGTGTGATATACAAACAGGCTATGTAATATCCAACGATAGTCACAACAATCGCTATACAAACATTTTAAAATTATGTGCGCATAAGCGGGCCGCATTCTTGAGCGTCACAATATGCGAGCGTACTCGAAGAATGGACCACGTAATAAGTAGATTATTTGCATCCTTCACGTTCTACCATCCCTCAGCAATGAAACATTCGATGTTTACTTTATTCATATGAATATAATGGAATTTGTTTGAATAAATTTAGGGTGGATTTTAATAATTCATTAACCTATAAGAAGGACATGTATTTTTTTTTCCATTTAGTGTTAATACCATATTTTGTGGAAAAGTTATAAGTATATTTTATTTGATATTAATTTTAAAACGATTATTGTTTTTCTGTTCGAGACACCCTTTCACTTTCTATGGCTACGTGCTATTTTCGTGTAACATTTCTATACATTATCATTTTATACATAAATATAAATATTATAGATTGTTATAACCTCAAAGTCACATGGTCTATATATCTCTATATAAATCAAACTTTTCATACGAAAAAATATTCATTTTTTAGAAATAGTTTCAGAATTGCTGCCTTGTGTTCTCCCAAATTTTCACAAAAATTCGTCATATACAGGGTTAAATTGTTAGAGATTTATTTGGTTTCCGAAAGAGTCAATAAGTCATTGCGTCGGATAATAACTTTACTTTTTTTAATGTGATAATTAATACAATAGGGAAATTGTTTATCGTTTAAATATTATTAGACGTTATACACAGTTTCGACAGTTCTGTATTTAGGTACAGTTCATACATTTTTTATTCCGGCTAAATTTCGGTTCTGCTAAACTCTAATCCCAAGCAGTTCTGGAACAAGGGTCCATATAATTGGCTACAACTTTTTCTTTTGATTACGGCGTCCAGCTGACTAGACGCGACGTATTCGTTTCCGTTTCTAAGGTCTTACTTTATGAGGGTCACAATAATAATGTTACTTGTATGTATTTTGTACTACACTTACATCATACTCGCGGACGAATGACGCTTGCGGTGGTTGGTCATTCTGCAGATTATGTCGCTGTAGTTTGCGGATACAATAAAACCTGTTTTCATATGGTATTTTTTTTAAATGATGTACCGCTTAACAAGAATTGTATGAAAAAAAAGTCGCATTAAACAGATTTCACTGATTTATTTATTGTCGTAAATGTTTGTGACTTTGGAAGAAACAGCTATTTCTATGTGGATAGTTAAAAGACAATGAACTGTTAAGGGATATTATTGTTCAGTTTTTATCTACAGTTTTCAATCAGGGTAGGCGAATCAGTGTGCTGACGACAAATAATAACTTTGAATGCATTTTAATTTAATTTAATTTGGTACTTATTCACTATAAATGTTAATATTTTTGGTGACTTATTTTAAAAATTGTTTTTTTTTTTACTTATATTTAATATTTTCTTCGACTACAAACGGTAGCTAACGTTCACAACGGATCGTTACCTCCACAAGCCGCCGCCCCGCGCCCTATGCACAACTCACAGGCGCACAATCAAACAAAATCGTGAACCGCATTATACAAGGCTTAGGGATGTTCGTTCTTTTCGAAGGTCGTATATTTCACTGTATATTCAAGCAGCGTTGGATTCCCCCATCCTCCCCAGCTTTATGACTGAGACGTCATTACGCGACAATGGGTAAGGCATGATTTTCATAATAATATATGGAAGTGACGTCATCAAGAGGTCTATTTAGGATAATCCTGATTCCATTAACATTTTGATTGTAGGTCGCAACTTAAAGGCCTATTTTACTATCTTTTTAATGTTTAAGTAACTAGCGTATTCACAAAACTGTCGTTTCTGTTTAGTGGGTGTATACCAATCATATTAACATTGTTTTAAATTACAGAAAAATTTAAAAATAAGTTAATAGAACGATTTCGCTTTTTTCTCTATTAAATGCATAACTGACACATGCATTTGTTTGACAAATTAATTTAATCATAGTTATAGGGATACTATGTAGTCAAAACCATTGGAAGCATTATTCTTACCTATTATGCTAAGAGTTAAATTTTAAAATAATGTTTCTTTGATTTTCAGGTATTTTAAGGTTACTGAAAAGAGGACTATCCTGATTTCTTTTCTGCAAAATTATGGTGTACGCATACTCGGCTACAGCTACCAGTACATAGAGCGTGGGGCTCATCCGCCACGTTCATAATAGATATTTATGGCCCATTAGGAGTCACCTAAATACACGTTTACATTATTCAGAGTTCCAACTTTCAGCGTAGTTGTGTTAGTCGCCAGAGTTTCGTCTCGAAATGTTGCGGGATATTTTTTATGGCGATTGCAGGATGGTGGAGAAGCGGTAACATTCCTTAATCTAAATAATAACCGAGAAGAATGCAAAACGACTTTACCTTCCCCTTGTTGTTTATGTGTAATTGAAATGAAATGAAAACATTATAAAAATGTAATTATTTTTTTAAAGTAACTTATTAATGTAATAATCTGCGGATGTAATCAGAATACTTTGTGACTGCCGGACATTGTTACTAAATCAATTTAACACGTATAAAGACTGCAATTCACATTCGGGTGCATAGTTAACCTATCGATTTCTTTATAAATTTCTTTATATTATTTGGATGATTGATGTAATTTTTCTTCGGTTTAAATGTGTATGAAGTGATATATAACTTCGGAATAATTATTATTTAGTTTTATATAGAATATATTCCATACTGTAATATTCTGCTCTATATTTCTTTATACAAAGAAGTTACAAGGCGTGTACGATGTTCATCTGTTATTAATTTATATATCTATTCACAACTATAAGGTGCTAGTTAAGAAGGTTCCTGCCTTAATACCCCAGTAATTTCATCGTCACTCAAAGTGCCGTGAAGACCTGGAGTTATAGTAATGTTAGCACACTGTTTAATGTAACATGAAATTCCCGGGTTCTATTCTGGGGCCTAATGAATAGTATTGAAGTCAGAATGGTGTTAGGAGCTTTTAGAACCCGACTGGCCTAGCCAACATCGATATCTACCTGCTGCCATAACAGCGTTGGTGTATTCCGGCAGTCAAATATGAGATATATTGTATTACGGACGAGTTCGCGGCTTCAGCCTTATTATCACTTCATGTGAAATTCAGGTCAAGAGGTACTCCAATGCAGATAAGAAAAAAAAAAACCACTGCGGTGGTATCTAATTTGATAGGTACCAGTAAATAAAAGTTTATTATTTAATATGGACGACTATACCTTTTTGTTGTTTACGTAAACTTCTACGCCTTATTGATAACAGTTTGTATTTAACTCCGATCCATTTCCGAACTTCGATGGCCGATTATCGAATTATTGCTTCAAAGTCGTCCCCTGATGAAATCACGAGCACGCGAAACATCAGCAAAGTTTTGTTATGCGAGTAATATGTAATTATAATTGGGAGGTATTACGTAAATTGGGTCATACATTATATGGGCAAACAATAAATTTATTGTTTATGTTTGAATATTGTTATCTTAATAAGATGGGACCAAATGGGGTTCATTAGTGAAGGCCTACGTCTGGTCGTGGAGCACCAGGCCCTATGACTTAATTTTTAACCAAGTTGTGTATTCTTTTTTTCCTTCACTTGAGTTTACAATCTATTTGCAGTATATCCTAGGCAACCTGTGTTGCACGGTCTAATCTAAGTTAGTCTAATCTCTCTATTATATGAAAAAAAAAAACGTAGTTATTATGACAAAAATTAGTGACAAAAACAAACTGTAGTTTTTTTTTATTACACAACAGAAGAACTTGTGTATAATTGTCAATACGAGTATATAATTTTTTCTTACTAACAGATAGGTTACTATTGAATAATTTCGTCAGACAATCTCAATGTTTACAAAGGTACAATTTTCCTAATTTACAATCGAGGTTTGGCGGAACATTTTTACAACTCAAATCGTATTTTTTACAATTTCTATTGTAAACTTTTCGACGGAAAAATTTACACAATTGAAGTTTCCTATATTTTTCATATCGACAACTCTTTAAAACTGTCGAAATTAAAACAGGCTAAATTGTTAACAGCGAGTGGCAGCTGAAAATTAAAAATAGAATGCGTGTTCGACAACAATGTTTCTCTCGGTACAAAAGAAACGAACAAAAGCTCGACATGTTGTGCGGGGCCTAGTAGCATTTTTATTTAGTGGATATTTTGCTTGTCAATTGTCAAAATATGAATGCGATGAAAAGAAATTTCAGTAGGGGGATATTTTCATTGCCATGATATAGTTTGTCTTTTCATGAAACGGCGAAATTCTAAGGTTAGTGTTAAACGGGTTAAGGTTAAGCTTGGGTTAAGGGTGTCACAAAATAATAAAAAAATATAGAAACGATTTAATATAGCTGCTAGTGAAGAAATCTGACAATAATGTAAAATCAGGAGGATTTCTTATCTTGTTTGATTTACACTGATTTTTTAACACGTTCATCGGCCAGCGTGATTCCGTTGAGTTTCTCGCGGGGCCCCGATCCGACTGCCGGAGCGCCGGAACCGAAATGGAGCGACAAGTGGGAAATAGCAACGATGCAACTGAGTAGCCACTCTAGTATCGTTTTCGAACCTTCGATTCATTACAAAGTATTCAGTTGCGATATGGGAAAAGAGATAAGCTTTTCGAAAGAAGAACTGCGTGAAATGTCACTGCAGTTATCCCAGAACCTCCATTTAGTCGAAAAGCATAATTCTTTTGAGACCTATAAGAAGGATGTACGTCCTATGTTACCAGAAGAGGAAGCCAACTACTGAATGCCAAGAAGCGAAGAAAAAAAAACTATGACTTATTCAAATTCCCCAAAATACCTCAGATGTATTTAGTGCTTCAGCGTACACCATACAAGATAGTATAATGTAATGTATTATCCTAAATATAAATTAGTAAAAAGTATAGTATAATGTGTATATTTTTAGTATTTTTCAGTTGTATATCTCATATTTACAACTCAAAATTTATTCCATTAAATTCCTTTTAAAAATACAACTGAAAATTCTATTAACATGAATAGGAAGAACGTCACCTATATATGGGTGACGCCCCCCCCCCACCGTACACATACCCGTCACCCAGATGTGGGTTACGGGGCGACGAACGTGTTAATAATAGCAAAATAATGTTTAACAATGTTTTTGTATTTAAGACAATCAATTGGTTTAATCATTAAAATTCATCGATCTTAATTCTGAATTATAGTAATTTTATTGTAAGTTTATCTTTTAGAAAATTATTCACATTTCTCAATCTTATTTTAAGTAAGTCGGTAAGCAAGCGTGCGGCTTGCCTGATGGTTAGCGGTTACTGAGTCTAAAACCCCTTGGAAATATATGAGGCATCACGTGCGCGTTTTCCGACCCCGAGGCGTGCATGGGTCACCTTGACCAGAGCACTGAATCATTGATAATCTAGCATTCAAAACATTAAAAAGAATGAATGATGTAATTCATTAAAGGTATTTGGTTGATAGCACATCTGTTAATGTCTCTCCATTATTGAAGGTAGAAACCTTTTGCTTCACAGGGATAAGAGGACAGTTCACAATTATTAGTAAAAAAAATTATCGTAATGTAATGAAAATGTCTCAAAATATAAAAACAGATATATAATTTCATCAATTAATTCTTTGAGCGACCACAGTACGAGCGATTTTCATTTGGGGAAAAAATTTCTTGTTCTGGTAATGTCTCTTCTCCATTACTGAAGGATAGCAGTCAGTAATTTAAACTTCTCCCTACTCATGGCTAGACGGATAAGTTTTCCGACTGTGTTATACCCGTCCACTTCCGTACGTTGTATGGCTAAATAGACGTGTATAATTGTTATTTTTTCCTTACCTTCCGCCCAGTTATCGTAAACGTGTACCGCGATGTCTCCCGCCGAGTCCACGGGGCTAAATACGAACTCCTTCGTTTTTCCAGAGACCAGGATCAGCCGCAAGTTTATCTGTAATATAAAAAAAACACAAATTTAATTTTTATATAAAATACCTTTATTTGTACACAAATACGGACTTAGCGCGTCTACCTTGAGGAACCGATACGTAATTAGAATAGCAATATTAAAAATTGTTATGTAAGTATATATATATATATACATCTACGTATATTGTTATTAATTAAGTAGATACGTTATTATTAATGTATCTACTTAATTAATTTTTAAAATAAATATTTATATAAGTGGTAGCTGATTCCACCGATGTTGGCTAATAAAGATTGCGCATAAAGCTATCCGTGTTTTACTACTCCCAGCATACATCAAAAATATATAAAAAAATAATTTAATAATATCAACAAAAACAAGTCTACATAAGTCAATAAAACATTATATATATAAATAAAACGTTACTATTACAAACCAATATACTAACGAAAATCGACGTAAGTATTTCTCTCCTTCCTTTTAAACGCACGCAAGATTAAAAATATACGTTAAAAATAATGTCCGTTCATGTAAGATTTTTTTTAATCAAAAAAATATCAGTAGTATAGTAAAAATAATTTTGTCCTCATTATTTTGATTTAGTTCAATGATCAAATTTGTCCTGATTTAATAGAATACTAACAACAGATGGCGCTTATATAACTAATCTACTCGATAGATGGCAGCACGACAGTATAATTATGATATTTAAATAAAAACAATTCAACGTGGATTTATAAATAACAACAAATGAGCCTTACTGAGGCGCCGTCCTCATTTAAATTCATAAAACTTATTACTCGCAATCACGATTAATAACTGCTAAGGAGATTTATTGTGCCCGCAGTAGGTTTTATGGGAGCCAGAGTTAGCCAAATAAGTGTTGAAAAATTTGTACGTGTTAGTTATATTAAAGTTTTTTTTGATGAAATCTATATGGCAAGTAAAATTATGAATTTTTATGTTTTTAATTTTTTTATTTTTTACAGCGTAAAAATAATTATAAAATTCAAAATTAAAAAGACTATAAAATTATTCTTCCTGACATACAATAATATAATTAACAAAATAAGTTACAAGGCCCTGTGGCGCAACGGATAACGCGTCTGACTACGGATCAGAAGATTCCAGGTTCGAATCCTGGCAGGGTCGAACAATATTTTTATTTTGTGTATTTGTATTTTTTATAAAAATAAATTAATATTTTTAATAGACAAAAACTAACCAAAAAACAAGTTTAAGCATAAATTTTTGTTAAATTAAATATAAACCAACAGCCTAAGTTTTTATTTATTTTGAAACAGTCAAAGGGATTTTTACTTCTTTTCCGATTTATATATTATTTATAGTCCTTTACATTATTTCAGCCTTTTATTATTTTAAGTTTATCTCATCAAATTTTGCATTTATAATCGTAAAAAGTATGTAGAAGTACCTTACTTTTTTATTAATAGAGGTTGCTGCATTTTTAATTATAACGCTGGAATGGATACATACTCTGCATACAGTTCTTATTTAATTAACACGGGAAATGAATTAACGGCATCTGTCAAATAAGTAGACAAGATGGATGTAAGCGACAGTTACGCTCGGAAAGTTGGAGGGAAGAGATACGGCTGAAGACTGTTTGATAACGTTTACAAAGTTGATGCGGGTGTATAGCTTTAAAATAGTGAGAGCATAGGCGGTGTATCTTATATCAAGACATAGAAAAACACGTGAAATCGTATTGTTGACACAAAGTTAAATTCCACCCGCAACTACAGGATGATAGGCCGGCCATCTTCTAAAGTGCGTTTCATGCGCAACTTTTTACTACGCGCAACTTTTTCGTGTAATCGATTGCCTTCAGAGGTTTTCGCGGACTGGTAGTAAAACTTGAGATGATCTTTAAGTAAAAAAGAGCCGTCTCTTTTCTTAGAGGTCAGCAATGAAGCTACGACTGCTGTTGTTGCTGTTTACGATACAATGAAGGTCCAAGTGCCTCCACGTGAGATGGTTTACTCGTTATCGGCCTTGACTATAATATTATTACTTTTAAGTATTTTCTTTAGAAACAGTACAGATAGCTTCAGGTACAAACTAAGCTTTACGAATGAACAAATAAGTTTTTGGCAAGGTTTTGAACGAGTGCTTTGGATGGTATATCAGGTTTAGTAATTATAATTAGCTGTTTAAATTATTTATCACACACAATGGCCTTTTCGGTTGATACGTGATTAACGACAATTGTTATTATTCCGCGCTATATTTACACACAACATACGGGTCAACAACACGCCGCCTACGGGTTGACGATAGCGGCGAATGTGCCCTGAAAACTTATCAGTGATTTGGGTGGATTTTTTCTTTACGAACGATGATATTGTTTTTGTTATTTCCTGCGAGAGCAATTCTCTCTGTGCCGTTTCCATTTCGCTTAGCATCTGGGTTATCAGCGGCTTGTTGGTGATTTATGCCCGCAAGTTTGTTGTGCTAATTTGGAATGAGTGAGCAAATAATATGATGTGTGATGTTTTCTAGCTTAATACAGTTAAATTGCTTTGCGGGATGTGTGTGCAAATAATATACATGTTTTTTTAAATTAATAAAAAAAAATTAACTATGTTTATATAAACAGTGATATAGATATTTGTGCTAGGTGTATTTTATTGAAAGGTGATTTTCAATTTTTAATTTATTTCAACGAGCATATTTTATCGTTCCTGTTTTATGCATGGTAAAGCACACATTTTTATACAAAGCCCCGATTCCGGTGTTTGGGTTTCTATACTAGACGTAGGTCCCATAAAAATGTATGGTCAATAAAATACTACGTTCAATAAATAATGGTAATCATTTTATTTAACAAAAATATTCAACCATAAAGATGAGAAAATGGAACGGTTTATTTCACACCTATAATATCTGTGGAATCTACTTTTCTATTGTTTCTTTTTGTTACTGGTTAAATTTTTGGGTGAAGATATTAGTTTTCGATAATTATTACGCCAAATGTATACAGACAAGTTTCTTTTTTTTCTTTAAAAGATATTCAGCTTTTATTTATTATCAATAAAAACTTAAATGTCAGTATCGGTGTTCACTTTTAATTATTAACATATTTACAAAAATAATATGCAGAAAGTACTTTAGGTCGACCTAACAAGTCCAAGAAATTGTCAATTATTTATTACATAATCCAATTGGCACAAAATTCAAATTTGCTACCAATTAGCAATTTTTGATATCAAATTTTAAGACAGTACCCATACACGCGCCCTTTACCGCGGCCAATATAGTCTAGGAAAAAGAATTGGCACAACAAGTGCTCCAGCAGAAAACTCTGTGAGTATAAACAATGAAATATTTCTTGAAAATTAGGTGCCATGCGGAGTAAAGCAATGTTCCAGTTACAAAAAAAAAAACATTTACAATGTGCATAAAAGATAAGACTAAAAAAATTAAACCACCCTAAATGTTTTGAGTATTGATGGTACAAATCCTATTAAATTAATAAAGAAGTTAGAGTATGTGTTTCAGAAGCATGTGAAGATAGATTATGTGTATTAATTCTGCACACCATTGAGGGCTATATTTGTTAACACCTTCCCTGCCACGTGGGGTTTATACACTTGATGATGAAATTACCTTTGAAAATGTTTTGATCGTGTGTTATCTAAAATAATATATTTAAATACCTACAATTTTAATCCAAACCAAGATGCAGTTAAATTGTTAATGAAAGATTGTCAAATTGTCCTTCACATGGTCCTCGCAAGACCACTACGTAAAAATTTTCAGAGAACGCTCTAGAAAGGTACGTTGTAAGCATTAAAAAACACAACACAGATGCGCAGTCGCTTTGTAAATCAACAAGACCGAGGAAAGAATCACGGACAGCGGCGCAATGTGCCCGGCGTGCACGGAGGCCGTATGGTGTGGTGCGAGTTATAATTGATTACTGCACCAGATAGCCGAGTACAGAACCGATAGGGAAACGCTTCAATGAATATTAAAGTAACTATTGTGCAACAGAGAAAATAACATGCTTTTTACAATTTCCTTGGATGTTACACGGACGTGCGGTTGATGTTTTTAACATTTCCTCGGAGTTTGGAGGTTCGTTGATTAAATTTGCTTCCGAATATATTTGTGATTAGATTTTTTATCAGCCATAGGCTGACTACTGACCGTAATAGACTAGTTATGTTAAAACAATGAGGCATGCTCGCCCAGAATACTCTGGATCTCACATGTATAACTCCCAGAACACAGTAATACTGTTAAGGCAGATTGATATTAAGGGTGGTAGCTAGCTAGGAAGATTCGAAATATTTGATCACCCACCATTCAAACTCCAGTGCCCATAACATTTTGCTATCGAACCTAAAACCAGACGTTAGAAGACACTGTCTATCGTAATTTTGGATAGATAAAATAAGATATTAAGGATACTTATTAAATAATTATAAACATTAAATTGAACTGAACAAAAGTTTTATAAATGGTGTATTAGAAGTTTATGCAAGAATAAACACGAACTATTTCTCTATTAACTCAAGGCAAGATCTCGGTGCGTCAAAATGGCGTCCACCAAAACTTGTGCGAACGGCCCCAAAGTGCTTTTGAACGTGATAGTTTTAAAAAGTAAAAACATGAAGCTCTCCTCGTCCCAGGGCTCTTATAGAACCGGGTGTTTGTTTGAGAACTAGTTAGGGAACTTAGGAAAAGTTTCTTGTCATAATAAAAAGGTCCGTTTATTATGAAGGGAAAATAATGTAAAATCAAATTTAAAGGTAAGAAATTGTACAAACAAGTGCACACTATGTTTTCCAAAGAAATCAATTCAGATTCCAAAAAAAAAGAGACATTTGCAATCTTAAACTGCTACAATGTCTGATAAAAGTAGCCTATTAAACTTTATCTAGAAGTCTGGAGGAGGAATTATCGCAATTGAATACAACACAGATGATATATTTTTCCTTTATTCAATACAATTTATCGACTTCGATCTTAATTTCCCCGGTTCAATTCGTCCACGACCACCGATCTGTCTGTACGTCCGATTTTCTAATTCTTCTAATTTAACACTGCGGAAAATTCACGAAGTCACGTAATAGGGATCAAATCGAAAAATGTCAAAGTAAAATTCATGTCCGTAGCCCTAAGAAATGTTCTGCTTAAGCGGTGTAGAACTACTGTTTATTTTGTTATATTTAATGTTAACATAAAATCATGTATAATCGTGTAGTTTAATTTATTATAACAAATAGGTTATTAGCAACCAAATCTATTATAACGAAATCTACTTTAGAATTTAAAATTATATCTTAACATTTTTTATTATTCTTTAAACTTTGTGGAAATTGTATACATATAAGACGAAAGGTATATGGAAAGACTTACTTTGATAAACTTTATTGAACGGTAATATAATATAAAATAACTTATTTTATGTTAAACAAGTCATAAATAGTGTGACCGATGTTTTATGCAAATTCATGGTGCATTTACAAGTGGGTTTCACGCAGTTACCTATTCGGACACTTTAACCGAGACCAACATTCAATCGAAATGAACTCGTACAGCTTGACTATACAGTTGGAAATCGGTTTAAAAGATAACGCAATATGACGCAGCTGTAAAGGTATTTAAATTTCTGTTATGACAGGGGCTATTTTATCGCGTTTTTGTGACGTAATCTAAAATTAAATAAAAGAGTACAAAGCTTTTATAATTCGATTTCTCCTTTTTATGTATTTCAAATTGTGTACGTGTACAACGTAATTATAACATCATTATGTCAACAATTTAATAAAAACTATTTTCATAGTTATAATTTTTTTTCTCATTTTGCACTTAGAAAGTGGGCATAACGGTGTATGACGTCATACTGTAGTCCTATGGTTGTAACAGGGATTATTTAAAAATCATCAATATATTTTTTTACGAAGTAAAAGGTTTCATTTATAGCTTTAAATTTTAGTGTAATATACAATTCAGTGGGTATGATTTATTTTTAATAATTAATAACATTTTTAATAATAATATTGTCATTCCCGTCCTATATAACACGTGGCACGTTACTCAAAGTACGCAAATAACTTTCGTGAGGCCCTAATGTGATTTTTTGATAAAATTCCGGACACCCGCTAAATTAATGTGATTATTATACAGTCCTATAGATGGAACTAAAGGGTGTCCTCAGAATGGTTTTCGTTTTTGAATTGACCACTACGCGTCAACTATAGGTAGCAAGAGAAGGAGAGTGGTCTTAATCGTTTGGCTGGCTTGTTAAGTTTAGTAGCCATGAATCTTTTCACGGGACCACAGCGCGCGTTTTGCGTGCGAGCGGGTTATATAAACAAAACAGGACACATTTTAATTTAACAAGCTTAAAACATGTGCCAAGTGCCAATTTAATTGAACATTGGGTGTGCAAGTTTGAAGAGACTGCGAATATAATACCGGACAAATCGTCTAGGCGCATAAGGACATCAAGAACGAGCATAAAAGTCGACCGCGTTTGTCAGTCTGTTATGGACGACCCACGACAGTCGTTGAGATTGCGCACAGCTTCTCTTAATTTGAACAAATCTACGGTTAATTGCATTATTTCGAAAGACTTACATTTTCACCCCTATAAATTTGTTATTGTTAAAGAAATTAAGCCTGATGATCCTGATAAACGAGTCGAATTCTGCAGGACAATGAAAAACAGTTTTAAGAGTTGCAATAATATCTGGTTCTCCGATTAATCAAATTTTGCCATCAACGGTTACGTGAATAAACAAAATTGCAGATATTGGGCTTCCGAGAATCCGCTAGAACTGCATCAGGAGCCTTTGCACTCGCCAAAAGTTATTGTTTGGGCTGCCATATCAAGTCAAGGTTTTATCGGTCCTTATTTTTTTGGGGATGACCGAGGTCGAACCCTGACCGTTAAATGTGATCGATATTACCATATGATCCGGAATTTTTTAGCTACAGAAATGCAAAACCAGGATGGCTACAACCGCAACACCTTTTTGCAGCAAGATGGAGCCACTTCTCATCTTACAAATGATCCATTAGCTGCTCTTCATGATCTATTCCTTGGAAGAGTGATAAGCCGCCAAGGAGACATCAACTGGCCACCGAGAAGCCATAATTTAACGCCTGCTGATTTTTTGCTATAGAAGCTACCGAAAAAGTAAAGTTTACAATCCATTGCCATTAAACCTCAATGTTTTGAAGCAAAGAATCAATGAAGAAATCAACTCTATTCCAAGAGCGTTGCTCTAGCGAGTGATTGAAAATTTTAGCTCCAGGTTAATTGAGTGTGAAGAAGCGAAGGGTGCGCATTTGCAAACAGTCATTTTTCATAAATAAACTTCAAGAACTGCTCTTTAATTTAATAATAAATAAGACGAGTTTTAATTGATATTGTGATTTTTATTTAACATCAAAAAACGAAAACCATTCTGAGACACCCTTTACCAAAAAGTATTTTTAATTACCCGTTACATATTTCACGTTGGTGATAAGGTATATATGATTAATAGCGTAAGAGTAACTTTCAAGGGGAGTTTTTACTAGTTAATTTTTACACATTTTTAATGAAGAAAAAGTCAGAATCTTGGAATACATATACATGGATTCAATCGGAAAAAAAAGAAGTATTCGAAACGATATTTACCAAATTAAAACTACAAGTGTTCGTAACATCTACGGAAAGTAAATGAATATTTTGTTATCAAGTAAGATTTTAATTATAGTCCTGGTTCATTAAGAAATATTCTTAAAATCTTTAAAAAATTTACACAAACAATAATCTCGTATAATCCATAGATAATATATCAAATTACAATCCTCTTGGGTACACTATAGATAATAAGTTCAATACCTTAGAGGAATAAAATTGTGTTGGTTAACAATAAAACAACAGTAAAGAATAAAAATTAAAATTTTCTAAAAAATCAACAACAATGCATAACTTTATATCGCAATTATATAATTTTATAAGACAAAAGTTCTATTATGTTTTCGTCCAATATACTTGTCATCGCTGAAAAATAATTAAGCAGCCAGAAAAAGTTTTTCAAAACAATATTAAACAGTTAAAGGGTTAAAGAGCAATTTGAAGTAAATTCGACTCGTCCCTTAAGTGTTAAGAAAACGTAACTGTGAAGTAAGCTCGAAAGTGAAGCTGCAAAAATGAATAATATACATTGGTGTGTATTGGCGGTCAGCCAGCGAGCACTGCAGTGGAAACTTGTGTATTGCCGGGCGGACTAAGAATGGTTAGTAAAGAAATGGTTACCTGAATTTATTTACGTATTTGTTTTTAAATTAGTGCAATGCGGTATCGTACAGGTTTTGCACCATGCAGTCTCTTTGCGTATATTTTTTTTAACTTTGAGACAGATTTTAGATTGTAAACCTTTAGTTTGTAGTAACTCCCTTCGTGTTGCTCACCGCTTAACTTATAACACGGAGATTCGATTCGAGTGGCGTTGAGTCTGGACGGTGGTAAGGTTTTTTCGAACGCGCTTAGCTTGCTACCACTGCCAAAATAAATCTGCCACCATAACAGCTCTCAGTATCTCTGTGTTGTGATAATCATAATCATGAGAGCCAGAAGTATTCTGGGTGAACACGCTTCAACTTCTATTCTCATTGTAACTAATATCATATAAAAATTGAGGTCAAATGACAAACAAATATATCATAGTGATCATGATACGATTATGATGTTTAATCAATGTTGATTATTATTAATTACAAATTGCGTAGGGCGTTCATCATGTCTTTAGAGATGTTGACAAATAATATTTCAGCATGACATAATAAGTTCAGAATGGAATTTCTATCTGTTTTTTTTTATTAACTTGATAACAATTATGAAATACTGCAAAGTCTACTTATTGTGTATTGTACTAATGTGATATCATTAATCATAACCTTACAGTTTCCTATTATGGCCCTTCTCCCAAAACCGAGACTTATGACATTACGATCAAGGTTCATATAAATAAAAATTAAATCACCTTGTAGCCGATTCAGACGATTTAAATTTATAGAGCCCTACATGATCCACTGTTATATTGCCGAATAGATTAGACTACAAATTCTTCATCAATTTCTGTAGCGATTATAAATATAATTTAGTTACTTAGGTTTTGCTATTGATTCAAATAAATTAATGCTCATAATAAAATAAAGAATGTCGTTCTAATTAATTATGTATCTTGATATAATAAAGCCAGCGGTACTATCACACAAGCCCCAAGGTCCGGCTTAACCTATTAAAACGATATAATGCATTAATATTAATAAATCATACTCAGTGAATAGGAATACATAAAGGAAAAATGGAAAAAACACGTCATATATTAATTTTTGTTTATGTACATGAGTATTTAAAGGTCCTTGCATGCCTTACAGGCACGCCCTTTGTGTTTAGCTTGAAGAGATAAATACATCTCGCATGGAATTATTTACATATAGGACAATGAGAGGGAATCCGATCTGAATATTATATTTAAAGAACTGTCGATAATCGTATTGCTACACTTTTAAATACTCTTTTTTCATTTTAAAACTTTATTGCAATTATATTAAACGAATGTTATAACGTTGGACTTCATACTAACATGAATCGCATTTTAAAGAGAATTATCGTTTTTTTAAATCACCGCATTCAATTCAAGAGGGCCATTATACAACCTACTCACGGGGAATCTAGTGGCAAAACATCCTTGGACACAAATGAGTCAACTGACTTATATGGATAGTTATTAGTACGTCCGTTTAAAGTTATACCATCGTGTGATGGACATGTAAAGTATATAAGTGGAAATACGCCTTTTAATACTAGATTTACCGACACATTTTTACGAATTTCTTTTCAAGTCTGATGTAATTTTGTGCATTATGGTATTCCTATTTTTACTGTTTTGCAATAAAATGTATAGAACAATGTTGCCAGAGGCGGTATAAAAAAATAGAAACGCATATTAGTATACGAAACTTTATTTAGGGATAGTCCATCAAAATGACGGGTCCGGTAAATGTAATGTTAATATACAAAATACATTACAGTGAGCGAGGGAATCTCTGAAGCAAGTATTAACACGTTCCGTGCCACGTGGGACGTATACGCCCCTGAAATGACCTACTAAAACATTTTCGATCATGTCTTATCTAAAATAATAACTTTAAGCTTAAAATACAACAACAACATACAACTTTAATCCAAATCAAAATTTACTTAAATTATTAATTGCCGAATTGAAGATTGTCAAATTGTATTCTGTATGCGTCTCACTTAACCGCAAGAGAAAATACTTAAAAAAACGTTCTAGCAGGAAACGTGTTAATACCGTTTAATATTATTTATTACAAATTGTTTATTACACAATTATAATAAAAAAAATTGCTATCAATTTTCACAGATTAATTAATAAATTTAATACGATTAAATTACCTAGATATAAAAAACCTGAAACCATTTTCAAACAATTTGCTTCAAGCGATATTTCAAATGTCCATCCATATATTTTGAAGACAATTTCAAGATGACATCTTTAGAGAAGTGCCGACGGAAGTCGTTAGCTATCGATGTTGATAAATCGAGGCGCACCGGGAGGCTATTGACCCGGTTCCCACAATGACAGGCCGTGGTATATTTATCTAAGCGAAGGGCTATTCCCGAAGGCATCATAAAAATAGAATGTATTCTGTACTTACATTTAAGGATACAGCTGTGGGTCTGAACGCTACGCTAATGAGTTTCCGTACAGTTTACAAGTACACACGATGAGCGGGGTCATCGGTACTTGTCAGTCGGGAATTAGCCAGACAGTGTTCACCTTAGCACTAGGTTTTGCGGATATATTTCACGGTTTCCTATACGAGGCCGTAATAATTGCATTAACGCATAAAACAATGGTGGCATAAACGACAAAAACGAATTAAAAATTTGGACACACAGTATATAAACACATTTTATCGAACGCTGTTGCGTCATAATAAAGTGTTCCGTAAAATTAATGCTAGAGAGTTCTTTCCGACGCTCGAAAAGTTTGAGCCATCACCTTCGGTCCCAAACATCAAATAGAGTGCAGTGCGAATGCC
>DWQX01000729.1:0-36930 GCA_018245475.1 Pharmacophagus antenor
AATTAATACAAATAATAATATTAATTAAATTTAATTAATACAAATTCATTTCCTAAATTTCGTTTTTTCGTTATCAATATTATTCATAAATTCATTACTTTTCACATTCACATTTAAGACTGTAGACACAAAGAACTTGTAAAAACAAAAAATGACAGAATTCGTACCAAACATCTGTAAATTAGCATAATTATGTTGGCTTGTATGGCTAATTAAAATAATTACTGACCCAATATATACTATATAACCCTATATAACCCAAAAATACTCAATCAACGTTTAAAAAGAACACATTGCAAAAATTACGTTAATTATGGGTACAGTTAGTTATAAAATCGAATGTTAGAAACATTAGTTTATAACAATGTTAAAATAAAATTTTATTCATGTGTCTTATGTTAATCGTGTGTACTATTTATACTTTATTTACATCACTTTTAATGTACAAGCTGTGGCTGTCTTAAATAGATTTTTCACTTAAGACTAAATTAATATAATTTGCTATATGTAAATGTACGTATCTAGTGTAAAAATCTCTGGCAGTCTGTTATTAAATAAATACCCAACAATTAACGTACAAGGTTAATAACATTTTAAAATTTCACAGAGCACAATACATTTGAAGTATCGGAGGGCATGAGCGCGAATATGACACGTTTGAGCCCCGGCACACAGTACACTGTGTGGGTGCGCGCGCGCTCGGCGAACAGCGCTGCGGTGGCCGACTCGCCGCCACTGCGCCTGCGCACATACCCATCGCCCTCGGCGCTCGTGCTGTTAAACGCCACCGCCTACACTTTGCGCGTGTCCTGGTCCCCACCCTCCACCTACCAGCTGCACCAGTTAGTATTCGCACTTACTAATAACTGTAATCGTAAGAACTATTCCGGTGATATAACATTGGTAAATATTCATCTAAATAAAGTGAAATAACTAATATATTGCGAAAATTAAGACATTTTGAATAAAAGTAAAAACATATATGATATCGTAAATTCGAAATAACCGCCAGACTACAATGCAAAGATTTAATAAATTTAAACATCTCATTTCGAGATTTTTTTTTGTATCTTTCTATGTATAAAAATGAAAATAAAATCACATTTACAAAATAATATTACACTTTAATTAAGACTCGAATTATTAAATCGATAAAATTTAAATTTTCTTTCAATTATCGAAGCACTAATACTTTCATTAAGGGTTCGGCTGCGAATCTTTTTAAAATTCTTTCGAATCGCTACATACGAAAATATTTTTAAAATTTCCAAATTACAGATACAGAGTGGAATATGCGGAGTTATTGTTGAAAGACGCGTGGAAGACTTGCACACAGAGCGAGCGAGGGGAATGGACTGCTAGAGGACTACGGCCGCGTACCCGTTACCGCTTCCGCCTGCGTCTGCAGTATGTCGCCCACGCACCGCCATATCATTGGCCACACGAAGACAAATTTACCTTCGAAACACTCGGTAAATATAAACAGATATAGGAGATACGAAGTAACTTTCGTTATGCTTGGTTTTCATTTTTATTTGTATATTATTTTTGAAATTAAAAACTTATGTTTAGGAATTCAAATATTTGAAAATAAAATATTTATAATTACAACCTTAAAAACAACGAATCCATTCAAAACATTTCATCAGTCCATAAGAAGTATTTTGTTCTATTATATGTATGATCTGGTATAGCTTATGTAAATATGTACGGGCAGGCGACGTCCCGGGTCCGCCCGGGGCACTGCGTGTGGAAGCGGTGGGCGACAAGGTGCTCCGCGCCTGGTGGGTGGAACCCGACCCGAAAGGTTCTCCAGTTACTGCATATCGCGTATGGGGACGACCGAAACATAGGTAAGATAATATTTTTCAAGTTCAGTCGGAAGTTCATCAGATGCTCAGCGACCGTTTACAAGGACGATGTTACAAAACATGCTCATCGCCTCGAGACGAGAGATGTAACGTCTTACTGTATAATGTTATTTCACTAACTGTATCTAATATTGTTGTTCGCACTCATTTGGCACGAAATTGAAACTCAAACACAATGTAAATTTAAAGTAATTTGTGCTATTTTTTAAGTATTTATGTCATAACTGATGACTATTAATTGAGTCGGCCTATTTTGATCATTCTTTTCTCATTAGAAAAACGATTTTAATTCTTTGATGATTCTTTTTTTTATTATAATGAGTTTCTGCCAAATTTAATACCTTAGTTTTAAAAACAAACTAAAGTTGTGAAAAAAAGAAATAATTATTTATAACTATTCACATTTAATTTTTATTCTATAAATAAATATAATATTCTTCCAGAAATTTAAATACTGAAGAAAGCTATGGGAAAAATTACAGTGATTTATTATCAGCTAACCTGCCCAACGACATCGATGACGAATTGAAGAAGCGTATTCTGCGCGAGGATTTGGAACTACTTTATAATGGAACTGGTGAGACCGAATAAACTCTTATTGTGAAGTACTTTCGTAAAATTATAAGTTCTTAATTAATATAAATTCCACGATACATGTCTTATCTATGATCAGGTAAATAATCAAATCGACTATCCTTTTTTTTAATATCTCTTATTCGATGGTATGGTAGATGGCAAATTTTTGTTGTTGATATTTTAAAAGTTTATATCTTGAAAAATATAATTTAACGTGGACACGTCAGGTAAATCGGATATAATTTCCTACGCTATACCAATTAGGTGCTGGTGCTGGCCTTGACCCACAAAATCTTGACCAATAAAGTGCGTTTGATGTGTATAAAATACAGTTCGACCTGCATATAAACAGGTTGCTTCGACATCCCAGTAATTTCACTAGCGTTACTAATCAATACGCAGTAATGTTTGTACACAATTGCTTTGGGCAGAACAGCTTGTTCCTATCTAAACGGCGACAGGGCCCGTAACGGTTTCCAGCATAAACGAAAAAAAAGTAATAAACGAAATATTACAGTATAATACGTATGTGACAAATTTATCTTAATATACCATTTTGCACGATCAAAACCTTTTTAGACAGAATCTTTAATAATTCCGTACGTTGCAATTCGTCTAAATGTTACTATGAAATGTTGTCTTGTAAAATGTTCGAGATTAGTTTATTTTATCGGAATGTATTGCGGTAATATTTTTTCCAGATACATACTGGTTGATCGGCGCCGGGGAGATATCAGAGGGTTACGTGGCGCAAGTACAGGCGCGTAATAAGTACGGTTGGGGTGCACTGTCGATGGGCGCGGACGTGTCGGGCGCGCCGCTCGCGTCTGCGCTGGGACCGCACCCCGCCGCGCTCGCCGCTGCCGTCGCAGCGCTGGCAGTGCTCGCGCTCGCCGCGCCCGTCGCGCTGCTCTACAGTAAGTATCAACCACATACACTTAACAGGAAAATTATTTGCCTAAAACACATTTCTCACATTACCGTTCGGCTATTTCCGGACCGATACGACATGGGGACCTTCTTAAAAGTCGTCCACGCAGTTGCGATTCCCAGAATATTGCGGTTATCTATGGGCGACGGTGACAATTTTTCGTCAAGTCAAATACATGGTCGTTTATCTATTTATAAAGAAAAATCTTTTTCACCGTTACTCGTAACGAAATCGTTAAATTACTAATTATTACGTAAATTTAATAACAATGTTTTCATAAGAATATTTTAGAGGATGCTAATGTCCGTGTTATTTTACTATATACTCGTATTCCCTTGTATCATTAAGCTACATAGATTTTGAAGATTCGATATTCTATCCTCTAAACTCTCCTCATTTCTGAATCTATAAAATATTTTATCGAGGAAAAACTTCGACTTTCGACTGCCTCCGTGGCGTAGTGGTTTGTCCTCTTCCCTTGTAACGCGCAGGTACTGGGTTCGATTCCCGTGCCACAGGAGTAAAGGAGTCTGGATTGTGGGAGGGTTTTTCAAACTCGCCTGGCTAGCACCATCCTCAATGTCAACCTCCCGCCATAACAGCATTGATGTTGTCCGGCAGTCATACATTTGAGAGCCAGTTGTATTCTGGGCGAACATGCTTTACCATCTACGGCCTCATTTTGACATAACATCAGGTAAAATTGAGGCCAAGTGTTAGCCCATAACCAATAAAAAAGCTTTAATTTCGACGTCTCTTAAATTATACATAATGCTAATGCAAATCTTTTACAAATATTGTTCTGCTAAGAAAATAAATACCTTTTTTATAATATTTAAACGAATGTATTCTAATTAAAGATAGTATATTCAGACACGATTTATTTTTTAAGCCTATAAAAATCGCAACAAAAAGAAAGCAGCTATCGAAGCACAAGTATCTACAGCACTGCCGAGACGGGGTCCTGATGTAGAGCTAGCTACATTGAGACAGCTGCCCATCAGACATTCCACTAATATATTATACAATCAGGTAAGACCAATAATACGTCATAATTTATCCCTTAAAATTTTAAAACGAACCTTTATACTGAAATCGCGGTTTTTCGCGCATTAAGTATAGTTTTTTGGGCGAAGTTTATTGGAGACGTGGCATTTGTATAGCTTATTGAGTATGGATGTAAATATTGAAAATTGTATAAAAAATATTGAGCACCTAGAAGGCCGGATTGAATTTACATTTTTTTACGTACAAAGGAGGGCAACATTTGAGTTTAATAAATAGTTATTAGCTCAGCCGTTCGGTAGACAACCTAAAAATTAGATCGAAACCTGCTTGCCAGATTACACAGATTTTCGTATGATGTGACTGTCAGGGAACAGCAATATAGAGAGAGGCAGATTGAAAATGTGAGGGTTGTATGAAGGCAGGTGGGTCCGAAATAACTAGAAACTTCCGCGTTACAAGTAGCATTGCTCCATCGTTATAAGCAATATCCTAATTATATTAATTATATTAAAACACGAAAGATTTGATGTCTTGATGCGATTATATGAAAACTATCACTTTATTCTCGTAGGGTGCGATAAGCCCCACGGAGTCGGAGCTGTCTGCCTTGCCACACGTTCGCCGCGAGCATATCACTTTGACCAAGTTTCTGGGGTCGGGAGCGTTCGGTGAAGTGTTCGAAGGCGTTGCGAGACAACTTAACAATGGAGCTACCGAAACTAAAGTCGCAGTCAAGGTAAAGAATTGTTATATTCTGTATTTGATCTGAGTTTAGATAATTACGAAGTACCTGAAAAATTTTTGTAAAATAATTAACAAATTCAATCCTTAAACTGGCAGTAGGGGTAATCAACAAATTCGTTTACAACTATTTCGCGTCTAATTCTTCTTTGAATAAAAAAAACCAAAAGTAAATAATACAAATGAACACAACTATTTATGTTAAGTACTATGTAACAGTTATACATTAAAAATTATATGTATAGTTAAATTCATAACAATTCTTATACATTCACAGACTCTAAGAAAGGGGGCAACGGAGCAAGAAAAAAGCGAATTCCTGAAAGAGGCAGCGCTGATGTCTAATTTCAAACATGAACATATCTTACGCCTAGTGGGCGTCTGCCTTGATAACGATCCTAATTACATTATTATGGAGCTCATGGAGGGAGGGGATTTGCTCAGCTATCTCAGAGCTAAGCGTTCCTCTTTGGTATTACTTTTTAATTTATTATAAAAAAAAATTACATTTACGAGACAATTTTTTTTCATTTCATTGCTTTAAATCTGTGTGTACATCGTCATAACCTAGGAATAAAGCTTCTTGTTTTTATTTTCTCTTTATTTAAAGCACAACTAACAACTACGTTCATGTTAATCATTTTCGAAATTTCTAGTATACCCCCGAATCACTGACCCTGTTGGATCTGTTGAATATGTGCGTGGATGTAACGAAAGGCTGTCGGTATTTGGAAGAGATGCACTTTGTCCATCGCGACCTCGCTGCTAGGAACTGCCTCGTGGCGCACAGAGCCGGCGGGAGAGTGGTCAAGATCGGCGATTTTGGTCTCGCTAGAGATATTTACAAGAACGACTATTATAGAAAAGAGGGCGAAGGTAAATATGCTCTATTAATTCCGTTCAAGATATATATTAATAGGTATTATTATTTTATGAATTAAATGCATATACAATAATTTAATAAATTTGGTAATGGTAGTCAATTATTCATTATTCTATACACGAATGTGATGTAATTATTAAAGACATTTAAAAAAACATAAAGTAATGAGACGGCCAAACCGTCTTTCACTAAAAGTCAAAAATTACATCCCATCCGTAATATTACTGAAACGTTGTAATGTAAAAAAATATTGTAATAATTTGCAGTATATTATTTCATTTCAGGACTGTTGCCTGTACGTTGGATGGCCGTGGAATGTTTAGTTGATGGTGTTTTCTCATGCCAGTCAGACGTATGGGCTTGGGGCGTTTTATGTTGGGAGGTATATAAATTTTCAATATTATTTTGATGTTTAAACAATGGTTGATTTTTATACAAGTTTATTGTAAGAAGACGGATGATATTGGTAACGCTTTACATACATTTTATTTCTAATAGTTTTGTTAACCTTTATAAAATATTTAAAAAGGTTATCGTCGGAAAGTAAATTTTCATTTTCATATTTTTTATGGACAATGGATAAACATTTAGCTCCAATTTCTCCGATGTTAAGTCACAATGACATCGCACACATGCTCGCTGAGAATGCACTGTCTCTCACATGTATAAGTGCTGGAACACAGTGACGATGTTAGGGCGGTAAATTGACAATGTGAGTGGGCAGCTAGCCAGGGGGGTTCAAAAAAACCGTACCATCAATCGGAGCCAAAATCTCTATACGTTTCAAAGTTTAGGCCGATAAATAAATGGAGAGGGATTTCATTAAACATTATCAGCAATGATAAAAATGGAAAGGATTCTAAAACCATCAAATTTCCAAGAAAATATTGCACGTACAAAGTAAACACCGCAATGATTCGTTGAACACTGAAGTAACGTTAAAGTCCAACGTGAATTAGTACGTATATTTTCTTACTTTTATCTTGTGGTAACACCTTACTCGTCGCGGTTGTGTAATTACTTACCATTACTCACGGATTCACTCGTGTAACAGGTTTTGTCACTGGGCCAGCAGCCGTACCCTGCGCGCACCAACCGACAGGTGCTGGGGTATGTGCGCGCAGGCGGCACGCCCGACCGCCCGCCCAACTGCCCCGCCACTTTGTATGTAAAACATTTCTCCTTCCTCACACTCCTTCACAACCGTCTCTTCCTAATTATTCATTCATACGGATAAAAGATTATCCAACTCACAGATCAATTTTACAATATAATAGATTAACTTTAAAAACATTGAATGATATTATAGTCAAACTGGACAGTCCACCTCATGACCACGGGTGATGTAACTCGAGGATTAACAAACATCGACAACAAGTTTTTTTTACACGAAAAATGAATTGAAACTTATATTTAACAAGTACTATGAACGTTTTAACATCAATTTCTTCCAAACAACATATAAATTAAAAGATTTTAAGCTTTTACAGTAAAATAATTGAATTGATATTTTTTGATTAACATTTTATTATTATCAAGACTGGTATAGATGGCATAGGTAATGCGTATAATCTATTACAGGTACGAGCTACTACAAAAATGCTGGAGTTACAACGCCGAGGCGCGGCCGTCGTTCCGGCAGTGCCTCGAGGTGGTGACTTCACTGCGCGATGTGACCGCGCCGCACACGCCGCTCGCCGCGCAGCCCGCCCCTCACCCACACTACCTCACACTGCTCGCAGACGGTTAGTGACAAAAAAACAGTTTATGTGTATCTCTAAACAAATAATATGCAATGTTCTCTTGTAGGGTTTTTTGTTTCAAGCCATATTTGTTTATTAATTTTACCTACTAGTCCGAGATATCAATGCGACAGAGACATATTTCACAATAGATCAATCAGTAATCAAATATTCTGAAATATTACAATAAAAAGTTTTGAATAAGAAAAGTTCTGTTTCTTATAATAATATCAATATTAAATAACACTTATAGGTAGCATATGCAAGTATTAATATATTTAAGTAATGATAGCACTTTTTTGGTTCAACTGAATATCGCATGAAGAAATAGCATGATATGGTGTAAGGCTGTGAAATACATTGTCCTAATTATTTACGGTTCTTGATTACCCTTTTTGCATGGAGTACAAAAAAAGCATGTAATTATTTAATGAAAAGTTTGTTTACAAGTTTACTGCAATCCAATAAGCATGCTTCTGCTGTTATTTACTCGTATCACAAAAACTGTCGTATTTTATTCTTAATTTCACAATCAATGTATACTAACCTAATACTTGACATTGCGAATGACGGGATGCTCAGATGCCATCGACAACCGCACCTACCTGCTGGACGAGAATGAGAACGCCTGCGTAGGTTCGTCTTTTGTTTTATTTTCTCATATCATGTCTATGTGTTTACCTTTATAATAAATACTATAATTTAACTTACCTATTATCATATATCACTGTTGATTTCATATTTTTGTAACGAATGCAATTTAGTTTTAATTAGTATTAGAAGAAAAACCCGTGCAAGAATTGCCACATAACTTGTTTGCATTTGTATTACATTTATTTTTTTTTGCCGTGTCATAACTTTTTTCTTTTTTTTGATACTTGCGATCTCTTTCTAGCCAAGAAGCGAATTGGTAGAAAATGCCCCAAGTCCCCTCTTTTACCTTTTATGGTGCAGTGAATAAATTCCGTTAATCGTAATAAATAACTGCTTTCAGATGAAGACTTTTCCGAGCAGCAGATGGAACCTTCTAGACTTTTACCGCAGCACACTCCGAAGTACCTAGAACTAATGTACGACAGTGACTCAGGTGCCGAAGTAATGTGTGACGGTTACGAAATACCCAGGGCTCCGTCGACTTACGCGCCCTTCTCGAGGCACAGCATCGTGGGTGTGGCGCCTAACAGACTGATCAAACCACCGCTGTACAGGACGCACTCGCTGCGCGCGCAACCGATGCGCGCGCATTCGCTGCGCACGCAGTCGCTGCGGGCGAGCGCCCGCCCGCCGAACGCCACCATCATACCGCTACGGAACGGCATCGCTAAGAGAGCATCCCTATGCGATTCCACTAGAGAGTCTCGATTCAACACGTCAGACGATCGCATCGATAAACATATTTTTAAGACGCCATTTTAAACTGTGATATTAAAAAAATCTCCTTAAATATTCCACCGAATGATAATCTTTATCAAAAGCTATATTATTTAGGAAACTATTATTTATTGAATTACTGTAAATAAATGACTCTGTTGTACATATTGATAATGTAAGCTTTGCGCATGTGTGTATATCTCGTTGGGCGTTAGTACAAAATAAACAATGTAGGTATATATTGTAATGCATTTATTTCTAAGTTATTCCTACTTATAGCTATCTTAAACTATTGTAAATGTATGCCTTTTAAGGGATGTTAAATATAAGGAAATAAAACGTACATATCAATTTACCTTTTTAATTTTTATCTCTGTTGGGGACAGTGTCAATATCTATTTATTACAAACAATGCACGAATTTCTTTATACACAAAATTGTCGTATTTGATCTTCAAAGTTACTATAATAAAGCTGTTGTGTTTGTAATTTCTTTAATGTGTTAAAGAAACATTTGTCAATGATAATTGGTTTACATTCTTTGTTAAAGTAACAGTAAAAGTTTTACTAAATTCTATAAATGCATTATTTTTTTTATCCTTTAATAATTGAAGCCTCAATAGACACAGCTAATATTTCTAAACACTAAGAAAATACAGAACACGACAATGTATAAAATATTATTACTATTATAGTTTTATTGCATTGTTTTATAATTTTGAATCATATTAAACAAAACAAAACTTTTTAGTAATATATATAAAAAAAACTAAATAAAACACGGTTTATCGCTAAAGTCTACTGTGGATAAATGTTACTATACAGTATATGTAAGAAACATCAATTATAAAGGGGTAATGGTCTTGTTCACGTTCAAGTTTGTTAACACATCCAATACCAAAGTTTTGGACAAAGTGAATTTTCTATTTTTAATAGATTAATTATACTTCATGTCTAAATATAACGTTTCGTTTTTAAATGGTGTGTTATATATAAAGCTTAACTGTGGACAATTGTTCACTATGATGGTAAGGAAAAGTCGATAAACAACTCCAGCATCGAACATATTATTGAAGGAGAGTAAATAAATGTATTTATTTATTCACCGTCAGCGGCCATTTCTTCCTTAATGCGCTTCTCCTGTTTGATCTGGTCGGTGGTGGTCACACCGGCGCCCACTGCGGGCGGCTCCTGGTTATCGTCGTCCTGCGCGTCGTCCTTACTGTTCTCATGCAACAGCACGTACTCGCGCTGGGAGAAGCCGAACTTGACCACGTCACGCTCGAGCAGCTCCACGTAGCGTCGCGGCTCGATTTTCTTGTTGTTCACGAACGTACCGTTTGCCGATTCTGTGAGTTTCATCGGATTAATACCAAAGTAGAACTTCATGCCAATAAATTATAGGTATGAAGCAATTGTGTTAACACAATACAAGCTCAAAAGCACGCCATACACTATATAGACAGTAATGTATACTAAAATCAATAATTCATAATTTGTAGTCTTAATAGATATATATGTATTTAAATTTTTGGGCAAGCCCTTCAAGCTCATCACTGGATGTGAGTACTTCAGAAACGTCTTATAGTGGCTTGCCTGCTTTTTGCCTAAGACCCAAAACAAGAAACAGAACAAGAAATAAGAATTCGGACCTAGATCAATAATGTAAGGTCTAACGCGTCTGCCTTGTGATCCGTCAGGCCTCTCAAAAGGCGTGGCCCTATATTGAAGTGCCGCATGCTGTTTGCTTATCGATGGATGTTCCAGTGCAATGTCGACAACTTTTTTATCACGACCAATAAGGAAACAGGATTGTCGATGAATGTACAGAATGGGCAGCGCCTTATCACCTTTAAACGGATAAAATCTGAAAAAATATTAACAGTATTTTTTTTTATTGATTATGGGGCAACACTTGGCCTGGATTTCACCTGATGTTAAGTGACAATTAGGCCGTAGAAACGTGTTCGCCCAGAATACTTCTGGCTCTCACATGTATGACTGCCGGAACTGTGGTAGCTGGCCAGGTGGGTTTGGAAAACTCTACGACTATCCAGATTCCACTACTCTTGTGGCCCAGAGGCAGTCAGAATGAGAAGAAGAATATGCTTTTAATATTTGTCTTTTTTTGTTTGGCTTCTTTATATAGGTAAATTCTAGTTACAAAGACAAAAAACGAAATAAGTTCTGACTGTTAATAATATGAAACACGTAACTAGAAAGGGAAATGGATTGAAAACGTGGTAAAATTCAGCAATGATCATTAATGGCAATGATTCTGTTTAATTTCTTCTTATTCACATTAAAAAATAATTAGGCTAATGGAAAGAGCTAACCTCCATCTGCGTTTTGGCTGCTTTGCATCATCAGGTTCTGAATATTTAATAACAACACCATTTACAGTATTAGTATCTGCAGTAAGCTTGCCAGAGAGACCAAAGTTGGGCTTTTCCTTTTCCCCATCATTTTTCCCTTCTTTCTTAACTTCAGTCTTACCCCAGTTATATTCTTTTTTATCATCTGCATCATCAAATCTGAAATCAGTATTTATATGGTTAATTATTAGTTAAAAGAAACATTTAGTTAATAATTAAAATGTAATATGTTCATATTAGATAAAGCCTTGTTGAAATGGTAATAAAATTGTAACTGTTGGCATAACAAACCACAAATTAAAAAAAAATTACTCGACCGTTCGACATCGAACAGTCCAAACAGAGACGTCTCCTGAGGATGCCATGTGTAGTGGTGAAACGCGTTAAGATTGTATTTTAGTCATAGTATTTGCAATTGAACAGGGCAGAAATTGGTAAATTAATTTTTCTTTTATTTAGTCATGGAGTTCCGCAAAGTAACGCTTGAATGTATAAATAATAACATATCATGTTAAAATATTAGGGGGACCGGAAAGTAATGTCGTTTTAGCCGTTGGTCACATTGAATTCTAATCTGTCGGTTTCAATGTGCTTCGAAGTCGTGTCAAATAAATTGTTAGGTTATATTGACTTTATTTACAAAAAATTAAATTATAATTTTTATTACAATTTAATGTAAAATGGCGACTCAGAAACCAGAAGAGGTGCATGTCAGACATTGCATGCTTTTTAAATTTAAAATAGGTAGCACCGCAGTAGTTGCTACCAAAAACATTTGCGATGTTTATCCTAATGCCTTAGATGTTCGCAAATGCCAGAGGTGGTTTTCCCATTTTCAGATCCAAAAAATTAGATCTTTCTGATAGTCATCGATTAGGAAGGCCAACAACGTTAGACAACGACGTTTTAAGGGCGGTAGAGGAGGCAAATCCATAGAAAAATTGTCTTACAGTCTTAACTAACCTTGTTCGACCATACAGGAACATTTGCAGCAGATCAGCAAAGTTATAAGGTTTTTGGGTTCCACATAATTTGTCGGGACAAAACAAATGCAACCTACATCCTAAAAAGGCACTGTTGTGTGTTTGGTGGAGTATACGCGGAATATTTCATTTTAAAGTGCTAAATCTGGGATAAACTGTGTCTGCAGATCTTTACAGCCAACAATTGGATTGAGTACATTAAGCCTTAATTGAAAAATGTCCCGCGATTGTAAACAAGAAAGGAATTTTGCTATTGCACGATAATGCCAGACTGCATTGTGCAAGAAGGACATTGCAAAAAATCAATGAATTGGGGTGGGAAGTTCTACCTCTCCCTCCATACTCACCTGACATTGCACCATTTGATTATCATTTATTTTGATCGTTGCAGCATTTTTTAAGTGGAAAAAAATTTGGAAATTAGAACAATATCCAAAATGCCATATCCTACTATTTTTCTTAAAAGCCAATTCATTTTTACCATTCGGGCATTGAAAATTTGCCTTCTAGATGGCAAAAGGTAGTCGATAATAAGGGAAATTATATTATCGTATAAAATTAAAAGATATTAAAGATTTTTCTATTTCAATTTAACCTAGAAAAACGACATTACTTTCCGGTCCCCCTAATATCAATATAAATCGAACTCGTATATAGGTTTTCTATTTTATTCAAGGATTGATGCGTGATTTATCAGACAAAGATTCAAATTAACAATATGCCGCTTTTATGTGACAGGGAACTGGACCATTTCCACCTAGCCTTACTCAGAGTCGAAGAATGACATCGCGGTGCGCGAAAAAGTACAATTCACTTCCCGTAATAATAGGCATTATACATACATAGGTTTCTATTGTCTAGGCTTCTGTATCACTAGGCATAAAAAGCATATATAAATTTAATGCTGATGCGGACACAATGTACTTATGTAATAAACTTAAAAAGAGATAAAAATTTATAACAGTCAGTTAATTAATTGCCATTCAAAAATTATATGGGTTTACCAATAAATAATATGACGTAATGACGAAGAAAATTTTTATATAATGGAGAGATGTGCCAAACCTGCTCTTCTTCTCTCTTGGACGTGTACTGTTGTCACTATCCCGGGGGTGATCTTCACTTCTGCGCACCCTGTTGCGGTAGTCGTCCCCGCCACGTTGCACCGCCCGCTGCGCACTTTCTTTCGCCGGCCGTCCGCTCTCGCGTTCTTCTCTACTCTCCAATCTTCTTCCTTTGTCCCTAAAGCGATCTTCAGGACTGCGAGATTTAGAATGATCCCTGGAAAAAACAAAGCTTTAGATCTAATCATCATCGCTACAATTTATTTACAGAATTTAATAACTCCAAAATCACATCAAGTTTAGAATTGACTTCTTGCCATGTCACGACAACCACCTCATTAACGGTACAAGAGCTGCTAAAGTTTATTGCACCTTTTCTAATAATGTTTGTTTAAATATTTTATACCCTGATGTTTTTATGTTGTTAAAACTTTTTATGTTGAATGATGTCTCATCTTATTGTTACAAAAAAGATTTAGTTTTCAATCTAAGCAATATGTTGAATGATGTTCCATCCACATGATAATTGTGAGCAGTTCTATATTTATATATGAGTTGAGATGGAAGAAAGTATTCTATTCACTAATTTCAGTAAAAACACAAAATTAAAAACAAATATTTAGCATTAAATAGTTTGTTAAAAAGTACCTGTGAGGCATAATATGTGGTTTGTCGATTCTCGGGGGACGCTCCCGTCGAAACTCTCGAGCTCTATAATCAACGATATATAAAATTATCCACTGTATAAAAACACCTATAATAAGCACTCACGCAAAACTAAAAGGTCTTTGAAACACTATTAAAAAGATTAATAACAGATATTTATACCGGGAAAACTTAATAATCGAATTATATTTTTATTGGTTTTAAAATATTCATAAATTCAATACCAAGTGATTCTGATTTATAAAATATTTCATTATAATTCCAAACATATTCTTTTAATAGTGACTGATGAAATTCATTCCTCCACCAGATGATTATTCCCTGATCACATTACTAACTTACAGGTTGAAAATTATCATATAATAGTAGTGATGACATGTACCTGTTTAGACATTAAATTTTTAAGATGTTACAGATTTATTTAAATATTCTCCAATGCATAGCCTGTTATATTGACACTCCGAGATCAGACACTTACCATGATTACAACTTGGAACAACATATGATGAAGTAGAATTACCCAATAAATTTCATCCAATCGTGGATATCTCAGTTATATCTTTAATATTAATCTCTAGAATGTTCTTCTTTATATGTATAAGATTCATTTTGCAGGTACTATTGCAGAAATATACTTTAGTGCTTAATAACAATGCTATGCCACATGTAATATTTTTGTAATTATTTAAAATAATACTCAATGTATTTCAAAGATCCATATCATAGTCTGTAATTTCATCTTATAAAAAGTTCACAGTACCAAATTAATACCAACACCAATTCCAATTATTCTTTCAAATTAATCTTCATGATTTATCATTGAATATATTATTCAATTCATATCTTATAATGGTTATCTTGGTAAAATAATGTCCTGACATCTTCAATGTTAAAATGTTTCCACATTTAAGTTTCAATTATAATATTAAAGTGATTCTTCTTATTCTGTTGTACTGGTATTTCTTGACTTTTTATGTAATTAATATGTAGGTAATGCAGATTTATTCAGATCCTTCTTCAAATTAAACAATAATCATAGAAAACTTCACAAACTTACAATATTGCAAAAATAATGTAATTTAAAATGTAATCCTTAGCTACCTTTAATTTACTGACAAATTTCTATAAGTTTCAATAATAGATTTTTAACTTTATGTGTTTTATCTTAGTTTGTTTTTAACTTCAAAAACTTTGTCATAAACATAAATTTATTATGCTTTTATCCTATACTATCTTTTTTCTTTAATAGTAATATTTTTTTATTAGATTTGACACCACATTAAGATGAAGTCATATTTTTCTCCATGTTAAATTCTCAATATAATTACATTGTTAACAACTAGTTAAGTTTCACACATAAATTCCTTTGATGTCACACTATATTACTATATTCTACTTGTATATTTTTTCTCACTTTATTATCTCGAAACAATATATTTTCATCTTTTCCATATTTCCTAAAAAGCCTTTGTTCAATTATTCAGTACAAAGTTTCATTCTTTACATCTTGATAATTTTCATTATAAAATTCACACATGCCTAGAGTAATTATTGTGTAATGTGAAAATATTAAAATATCTTTGCAACAGCGACATGTTCTGACCAAACTCATTATAATTTTCTGTAGAGACGTCACTGTAAAAACAAATACAGTCATTTAACGGCGCGATTAAAACTGGCCAGCTTGATGTCAACACACATGCAGCGGTGTCGTAAAATTTTTAAACTTATGTTAACAAAGTAACATAACAAAGTGAACTTATGAAAAAGTTTAGATAACTTGAGCGTAACAATAAAGTATATGCTAACCTGTCATCTGGATATCTTTCTTCGTGATATTTGTCTCTTCTTTCAGCGTATTCTCTTTCGCGGTACCGCTCAACTTCAGGAGGGCCACGTCTGCAATTAAATTTAGAGAAAATATTTAAATATTGTTACTGTAGTTTCAAAAAAATTAATTGCTTTAATATTTTATTCACCTTTCACGATAATCCCTGCCATCATCCATTTCTCGCCGTTTAGGTGCCCCTCTATCCTCATATTGATTGTAACGGTTGTGACCTAAACATTATTAAAGTTTTGTTAAGCTATCAATAATGTTTTAAAATCTTGAAGAGCATAAATGTTTACCCACAGAACTGATCAAAATGCAGACTATGTTTGCTATATTTCATCAAGTACATACTCCAAAAAACTGAGTTATATTTGCTAAGAGGTAACAAATAAGTGATATAATAACCAGTGGACACAACAATCATTAAAAAAAGAGAAAATGCGTAGTGAACATTCTCATAAAAAGAGAAATCAAGGAGCAGTTTCCTAGTTGCCTTGTAACATTCAGGTGCTCGATTTGGTTGACCTCACTGTCACTTAACAATAAAAAAAAAAACAAGTAATCCAATACCTCTTGGATCTTCTCTCAAATTATATGGTTCTTCTCTTTGCCTTCTGTGATAATCTTCTTCAGGTCTACGCTCCTCAAATCTCGTATTTCTGTAATATAAAAATATTTCTTATGAAAGCAAAGTGTAAGTTAATATTTGGCATAACAATAGACTTGTAAATTTCACATATTTTTTAAAAATTATATAAAATAAATCATCATGCCCTACTGCAGAAGTATATACTAAAAATATCTAATGAAGTAGAGCAATTTGATGAATATTTTTCTACAATATGAATAATTTAATAATATTGTTAAGAAAATTTGTTCAATAATTATTTCACATATAGATTGAACAGAATGATTTGAAAAGATTACTCTAGTATTACATGAAGTATTATCGTAAATATTTTCTACAGTATTATTTGCTTTCACACCAGAGGAATTGAATTTCTTCATATCTTTTTCATAGACATAGTAGGTAGACTGACTTTTTACACTATATTAGTCTTGTTTATCATCTATGAATAAAACAACTGGTAGATTCTTCACAAAGAAATTCTCCACGGCAGTAATTATTTCTCACATAGTAAAATAAAATAGTGCACACCACTTCTTGTCAGCAGAAATATACTGCTAAAGATAATGCTATTATCTTATGATAATGAGTTATGGACACTATCATTTACCAACAAGTTACACATTATTGATATTTACATCCCTTTTATGTTAATTTTTATATGGAAACAACAATATATGTATGTACCTTTTATTTTCACCAAATTCCTTGTGCCTTCTGTTATAATCAACATGAGGATTCACAAAATGTGAGTTTTGTCCATATCTTTCTCTGTTCTTCTCATATTTATCTGGATATGATACAAATCTGGAAAACACATTTTGCTTTTGACTGATCATTTCAAATATTGTTATATTAGAGTTTATAAGATTTAAATATTAACCTCTCATTACGCTCTCTGTCATATCCATATTGCTCTTGATATGATGGCCGATGTTCTTTACTGGAACCTCTGTAGAAACGTTGTACCTCTCTTTCTCTATCATAATTTTCAACAGACACAGGGTGCCTGTATTCTTTCCTGTGAATTTAGGAAAGTACATTTTACAAAAATATATATGAAATATATTAAATAAGTATTTAGGTAGTAATGTAATTTGAAACATGTTTATAAGTTTAGAGAAAACTTACTGATAATAGGTACGCGATGGTTGACCCCCTTCTTCAGATGATGGCTGACGTTCTTTGACAACACTGTGCAACCTATGCTCTTGCTGGTCCTCTACAAAGTTAATGAATTTAAATCACATAATCATAGGCATCAAATATTTTGTGCTAGATTGCAAGACAATTTCTGTTATTCAATTATATGTCAGCAGTACTAGTAATATTAAATATCTTTCTACATGACACCAATACATCATAATATTCCCTTTTCAGTAAACAGCATTTGAAGAAGAGTATTAAAATATTTTAATTAAATTCAATAATGCTTATTTATCTTGCAACATCATTTGCCATAAAAAATTAGCAAGCAATGTTTATCAATGTAGCTGATTTTTTATACTGGGCATAAAATATCCACAGCATATTTATGAAAAAGGTTGAAATACTATTACATTACAAAATAATGTAAAATCCAGAAATAATGATGCACCCTATATATATTCCAGAGAACTTTCAAGGTACCGAAAGCCATGTTTTCCCCAACCCATCTATAGATTAAAAACCCAATTTTATAAAATAAATATACCTAGTTAGATAAAATTTACCTTCGCTAGGCGAAGAATCAATAGTACGCTTTGAGTGTTTATGTTTATGCTTTCTTTTTTTCTTTGATGTTATTTCCCCCTCGCTTAAAGAGGAGACGTTTTCCACAGAGCCACGTCCCACTGAATCTGATCGCTTTTTTTTCTTTCCGTGCTTTTTCTTCTTTTTCTTGTGCTTACGTTTCTTAGAACGTTTTTGATCATCGGTGTTACTATCAGAATCTGACGACTCTGCACGCTTTCTTTTCTTTTTATACCGGTGATCTGATACAGACGAATCATCACTTTCGCTGTCTGATGAGCTACTTGATTTCTCACTTACATTAGATTCATCTGAATCTTCTGACGAGGAATGATGGCGTTTTTTAGATTTCATTTAATATAATATAAATAACCAAGATACTATATAGAATGCGCAATACACAATGGTCGACACAAAATATTTTTCCATAGACAGTTGCGGGCGCAGACAAAAGTTTATCCAGTATTTATATCAATTACTGTGTATCTATCAGCTAATTTTAATGGGTTCTTCTTCTATTTTTTTTACATATATATAGTTGAAACGTTAATCAAACTGAAATAAAAATTACAATACCATTTCGTCAATTGAATAAATTTTTATTAAGTGCTAAATTTTTTGAAGCCATCTGGCATCACCCATGAAAACATTTGTTAAAATATATGTTATAGGTGGGTTTACGGACCGCATAATTATTAAGTATTTTATAAAAAATGTTATTATGAGAAATTTGATTGTTATAAAAAACTTTTTACAAAAAGCAATAAAATATCTAGATATAGGAAGTATTTTTTTTTATTCTGAACAATAACTCTCTTGGCTGTAATAAACTAAGGAATATATAATTCTTACATGTGAAGGGTTTATCTAATTAAAAATTTTGGCTTAAAGATCTTTATTACCGGACCAAAACCCACAAGAAAAATCTTACTGTCAACTGTCATTGTTACTGCCAGATTTATAATATCAAATTTGCGGCCACGAAAATAAGTTCCTAACAAATTATTAATATCTAATGGATATTACATATAATTTGAATATTTTGTATTCGTAATTATAAAGACTTAAAGAGACAGATTTATATATTTAGAAAAGCGATAGAAATATTTTAGATTATCAAGATTTTTTGAAACCAATACGGTTTAAAAGGTTACAAGTGAAGCAAACAAATAGTATCGGCCGTTGTGTTTATATTTTAAATTATGGCGATGAGAAAGAGAAGTGGATCGGGGTCTAAAAGACACCTCAAAGAAAAGGTAGTGCAAATTTACGAATCCTTCTTTAAAGGAGAAGACTTAACAAGCCATAATCCTACATTTTGGGATGAGTTTTTTCTACTTAAACCGAAAATCCCTCAATTGGAAGCCGAAATACTAAAACTGACTGTCGAACAATTAAATAATATTAAAGATAATATGAATTTACTTGTAACACAATGCATAGAAATGCTAGGGCAAGAACATCATATCAGGTATATTTTCAAGTAAAAAACATTTTATCATTTAAAAGCATTGCTGTTAATTATTTAAATCTATAAACTTCATATTTTTATTGACTTGCACCTGTTTTTATTAATGCCATACTTTATCTTCTCATGAAAACACTTTATGTATCAGGAAATAGACAAAAATATAAAACTGCTTAGGGTGAGGTCTTTATGTAGCAGCTAAACGCTGTCAGATACAGTATGGGTCGACCTCTCAATAGAAAAACTAACAATCTGGAGATAGTTACTAGATGCAGGCAACACAAGACTGCTCCATATGAACTTCCTTGTATTCCTGGAGATAATTTTGAAACTGATATTGCTTACATATAAAACATTACAGGAAAAATAAAGTGTTGGTTACAATATATTAAATTTTTTCAAAAATACTTTGTAAAAATGTAAAATTTTAATATAATCTGTGGGTTAATGAATTCTGTTTGTATGCCACTTATTTTTTATTCACATATTTTTCAGACTAGTCTATGCTTTGCAAACATTCAGTGCTATATTGACAACAATGTATCAAAGAGCTACACAGGATCCAAATATCAATATAAAACAGATTTTACTTGGTAATGATAACAACAAAATGCAAAAGTTATTGGAACATTGTAGTACATTTTTGTCAGGTAAGTTGGCTCACTTCTAACAATTTCATGGACAATACCACTGGCCTACTTTAAATAAAGGTTAATTAAAATGAAAAATTGTTACTTTAATTCCAAATAAAGACTAAGAGCTTCTACAATTTTTTCTGCATAGAATGATTTAAGTCCCATCCCAATGTCTATAGTAGATTTGATGTGATTAGTAAATGAAGAAAATGTAAAATACAAATGATTAAGTTTTTGTAAACCTAAATCATTTTACACAAATTAAAACGCACATCTGTAAAACTGATTTATTATTTTTATGGTAATCTGTTACTTTGAACATAGATGTTTATAACTTAAAAATGTTAAATATGTAAGCACTTATTTCAGGTGATGTTCCTGAAAGTTTAAAATCTATGGTATTAAAACTTCTTCTAGTAATTGCAACTGGTGTTGACAGTTTAGATGATAATCCTCTGGTGGAATATCTCATGATGAATTCTTTGTTTGAACCTCTTATACAGTTATTATGTACTTCATCAGAAAGACAGCAACATGGTAAGACTTCAGTCACATCTAATAAAATTTACAACAATTATTTTGTATTATGAGCATAATTTCTCTTTCACTTTTTAGTATTAATTCTCTTTTTAAATAGAAACTACTAAATACAATTAAAAAATATCTTACATATAATAGAAGTAGCTAATTTATTACAGTGTGAGCTGTGCAAACTTTATTTATGCATGAGTTCAAGAATATTTTTCGAAGATTTTTATTGCCTCTTCAGTTTACAAATATTAATCCCATCTGTTAAGTGTATTATAAATCAAATTATCACAACATGGGTTTAAAATTGAAAAGTTTGTTTGATTAGAAGATGATCCAATCAAATGTGTAAATACTGAAATAAGGAAAACAATATTTTATTTTTATAGGTTATGATGTTGTGTTGTTGTTGATGTTTTTGGTTAATTACAAGAAACAAGAATCAGCTAACCCATATGTTGTTAAGCTATCTATCCTTGATAATGAATTGGCTTTGAATGGGTAAGTGCTTTGTTTCTATGCATCCTATGATAATATCAAAGCTTTATCAAAATAGAATATATAACACAACATGATAAGAAATCAACTCCTATAATCAGGTAAACCTGTTGGTTCCCACTTTTTCTATTAGGTTAACTAGAGAGGTAGGTCCACAGCAAATATTCTCTCACCAAAGAGTAGCAAGTATAAATTACTTTGTTGGGATTTGTAGAACTCTGTAACTAAGGTAATGAGGCTTAACATATATAAGCAATATGTAAAGTAAAATAATGTCCACAATATGATGTTTTGTAAACATGTTCTACATTATTGAGGGCAGGCTTTTGTGTAAAAAATGAAAAGCATTGAGCAGGGTGTAAAAGAAGTATTCAAATGTTAATAGCAAATAACTAAAAGTCACTACATACTACTTATGAAAAGAATTCATGTATTATGAATTCAAATTGGAATTTGCTCTTTATTTTTTCCTAAATTTCTATATGGCATTAAGGTGGTAAATAAGCATACTGTCCGCCTGATGGTAATCAATTACCCTAACTCTGGACACTTGAAATAGTGTCAATATTTAGTGAACTTAAATAGATAATACTATCATAAATAATTAAATTTTATTCTAGATATGGCCAAGTTATCACGGCCGCTCTTAATGAGTACGTAATGTCTACATTTGGAGGCGTGCAAGGCGGCGGCAATGGTGGCGGTTGGTTGTCATCTTTAACAAGTATGGTAGGGCGGATATTTCTCACCAATGATGACACACAGCCAGTTGTTAGAGGACATAGGAATAGGTGTGTATGTGTATTAAATTTCTTTACATCTATAAAAAAACTCGCATTAAATATTAGCTTTCTTATAGATCAACAAGAAGGGCTTGATGGTATATTTTATTTATGTAAATAACAATCAATTATATTAATAATTTAATAAGTAACAATTATATACTCTGTGCAATATCGGAAATCAATAACATGTTTTCGTAATTTTCATATTTTTTTATATTTTAGTGGCAGTGAAGAGGGTATGCTCTTGGCTCTGTACGAGGTGGCACATTTAAATCGCAATTTCATGACAACCCTGGCGCATTCCTCCTCCGCTGCGGCGTCCTCAGCGCCACCGTCTCCGCCGGCTACGTTACCGCCGCACCAGGTAATAGTTTAATCTTTTGAGCGCTGAATTGCTTGACTGCGTGAATGTGGATTGCATTCTACTTTCCCTATTCCTTACGAAAAAACCTACTAAGCTTCATACTTTTTACGTAAGAACGCAATTTGTGCAAACCTAACTTTCATCGCAGTCTATTGATTGTAATTGAAAGTATGTAATGATCCGAGAAGTCTTAAAGATTTATATTTCATTAAGCATCTATAATATGAAAATGAATGGTTATGTGAAAACGCATATTTGAATGAATAGCGTTTAAATGATTAAATGTATCACGACATTCCATCACTTTACCACACAACAAAAAGTAAGATTGATGTATATGATTTTTATAACAATTGAACTGAGTATAAACGGAAATTGAAAAAAAAATGCAAAATAATAAATTAATAGAAATGTGCAGAATCAATTGGATTAACATAAGTAATTTTTTTTTACATAATGCTACCTGCATCTAAAAAATGTACTTTTTGTTTCTAAAAACATCTATTGATGACCATTTTTTTTAATATATACAGCCGTTATATTACTTTATTTAAAATTAAATAATGTTTTAAAATTAGATTATTACATTTCAGAGTCCTCCAAATTTAGCGCAGATTCAAGCTCTCGATAATGATCAACCCACGAATTTATTAGTGATTTTCTTCCAATATTGGTTAGTATATTATATTATCCATTCAATAATTTTGCTCTTTCTTTTATGCTCTTTTTATCAAGATAATACGTTACTACATTTTTGGATAGTAGATGATTGGAAATTAATTTGTTTACCTTACAATATGCATTGCATCCTACATGCTGTTATGGAGTGCTAATTTTTGTTACAATCTTCGTCTTTATGCATAAGATAGTTTATTACGTTATTGTTATTACATCAGAAGCTAAAACAAAGCGTTACAAATACACCCTATGATGTAAATAATGTTAATGTATTTTTTTTATCGACAATGAGTTAACACTTCAATTTCATCTGATATTAAGTGACAATAAGGCCACAGATGCTGAAGCATGCTCTCCTGGAATCCTGCTGGGTCAAACGTATATGACTCCCAGAATGCAGTAATGCTTGTTATGACTATAGATTGATAATGAGGGTGGTTGCTTGTCAGGCAGGTTTCAAACTACCCTATCACCATCCAAACAGTATTATTCGTTTCCCGGGCATCAAACTCGGGACCTCAATGTTGAAAGGCAAACAGTGAACCACTGCACCACAAAGGCAACGTTAATGTAAATGTTTAATTGGAATTGTCCTTTCCCTTTATCCTTAAAATTCTATATATTGGTTTTTGTATTAATAAGATCTCATTTATGTGTTACACAAATTTTCATTAATTTCAGTTCTATTGTAATGGCAGATACAAAGAGTGAAGCAAGCATTAACAAATGTAGTTTATGTTTCATAACTTTAACTTGCATAGTGGAAGAACAGTTTGCAAACTCAATTATGCATGACCAAAATCTAACATTTAAGGTAAATTGGACATGAAATCAAGTAACTCTATTATTTTTATACCACAACCTCTGTCGATTTTTCTTATAAGCGTGTCTAAAATTTGACAATGTAATTTTTATTATCTCAAGATGGAACAATTACCTAGTTAATCTAAATTAAGGCGACTAAGGTGCTAATTAATTGGAGTAAATAAGGTGATTTTAGTGCAAATGAAGTATAATTTATTTTTTACTTTAGTATAATAGAAAAAATATATATTAATAAATAGAGATGTTAAATATTCTCTCATAATTGCTATATGATGTTATCTAAATTTTAAAATAATGACACATTACAAACTTTCGTTCTCCAAAATGACAGCTCAACTGATTTGAAACATTTTAATATATGACGACAGCTACTATAAGTTTTTTTATACAAAACAAAATTACAATTCTCTTTCTCGAGCCAAAAGTTTTATGTTTATAAATTATTCATAAACCATCCAAAAACTATATTTATATATTATTGATTAAGGTCAACAAATCTTATATTTCATTATGGTTGTTTTTTCTTCAGGTTCAATTGTATCGACTTCCAATGCGGCACAGGAAAATAGTTCTGGAAGAACCTCCATCGCAACCGCTCGCTTCAACATTAATAGGTATGACTGAAATTACCTCGAAAGAAAGACAATATAAACAATACTATATGTTGATAGTGATAGTTTCACCGATAAGTATTTTGTCACCCTTGTTGGTATCATTTCCAATAACAAATGGCAACCATGTTATACAAATCGTCTGATTTTTGTACAATCTCAACGGTACTGTTTATATCATAACTTAAAGATAAGAACAATGTAATGTAACTATAATTGCGATTTTCATTTGACTTTCCCCAGATCTCCTCGTGGAATTCATTATGTGCCATTTACTAAAGAAGTTCCCGGGCGATCTTTATTCACTGTGCGTGGGTGTACTGCTGCGGTTGCTAAGCTACCAGAAGCGGAGTCGCGTGCGGCTGACGCGCGACTGGCGGCCGCTGTGGGCCGCCCTCATAGCGCTGCTCAAGTTCCTCGTTACCAATGAGAACACACTGCTAAAGAGGCACAATATTTTCATCATGGCCCAGCAGGTACATTCATCACAGTAAAACTGCTTTTGTTTAACCACACACCGACACATCACAATTCTGCTTTGCCGCACTCGCCGCTAAGAGCAGCTCCCTCATCGCGTCCACGAGATGATATGCCTTGACGGTTCTCTCTGCCGACAGTCCGCCGAACAAGTAAATAATGGTCAGAGGTAGGACCTACACCTCTCTCGATCTCGACGATCGAGTAGTATTGCCACACCGCTCGTCATAATTCATTCTCCTATAGTTTCTCGCAGTTATGCTCTCTGGCCACACGCAACACCTGTTCCGCGAGTACTGTGACTGGTGAAGCTATAAAAGTCGTCAAGAAGACTAAAAGCGCCAACAATTGAATCTAGCTTTTACTTAACACTTTTTCCAAAATAATTAATTTTGACTGCTTTTCAATTCATTTATATAAAGAATTTTATTTATTATTCTGCAGAATTTCTCACTGACTTTATATATCAATAAATTAAAGCTCTGAATCTGTCTTCATTTCTTTTCCTTTTAATGCAAGTTATAGCTATTATGGTTATCATCATAACGCCTTTTATTTCATTATCTAATGTCGGAAAATCTAGTGTTGATTGCTGACTGAGCTTAATATATTGGAAAATTAAAATAGCCTGTATTTTCTCTAACTTATAAATGAATTTAAATATTAATTATCTAACTAATCTGTATTAAAAGTTATATATATTTATACTATACTGTTTCTTTTCCTTCTTCGTACTTAACACTGGTTTAATTACTTTAACTAGTGTTACTGACGTAACCTATGATGAAATTAAGCCTTTTTTATTTCACATTAAAAATAATTTCAAATATTTTATGTCGCAGGTTGTAAACATCTTCAATCTTTTCATAACCTTCGGCGACACGTTTCTACCGACTCCTGCCTCTTACGATCAGTTGTATTATGAATTAATTCGGATGGATCAAGACTTCAACAATCTATTTAAAATGGGTCAGTATTTAGATAAAGTGTTAACTATAACGCCCCTTAACAATAAATCCAGTGGCGCAAGCAGGACTAGTACTTTTTTTTTATTATTACAAATGTTCTGTAACTTGATTTAAATTTCACTTTATGTTAAATTATATGAGGCTGTACATGGTTAATGAAGCTTTATCGCTTACTCAGAATATTTTGGCTCTCACATATATAACTGCCAAAATACAGTAACGCTATTGTGGCAACTGCAAATGAAGTGATCACATGTCTACCGTTGCACAGCGAAGGTGCTCGAGAGAGCTATGCCCTTCTGAGAAGTGTATCAAAGATATCCTTATATCGTAAAAAATGAATAGCGTTGCTCTGTCATATTAATAAAAAAATACCAAACAAGCGGCGTTGTAATAACGTTTATTAATTTCCTAACAAGCATTACGCTACTCAACCGGCGACGGAGAGTACAAAGCGGAAGCGCTCCGGCTTGCAAACTGCCTATTCAACGTGGGTGCCATCATACAGCACTTCCCACCAAAAATTGACGCTTGGCTCAAGTCGCAAGGTATATCCACGCCTACTGAAGATCAGGTATTATTGCTTTTTTCTTAAATATATACTAAAATTGTTGTGAGTTTATTACTAAAAAAATCCTAGACGTTTTAGACAAAAAGATCGTGTTCAATAATATTTTATGTTGTTGCACGTTTATTCGAAATGTCCTGTACATTTCTTATAATACTTATTATAGCGGGGAAATCTTTCAATACTTCTGGATAATAGATTCAATCTTTATGTCCCTTATCCACGTTAACAGAGTTGCCAGAAACGAGCTATTGCTAATCAACAGATTGCTCGACTCTGTCATATAAGTAAAAAATCCTTTCAGATTCTAGAAGAGGTGCGCAAAAACTACGATAGTCTCATACTGAAGCTACAAGAGGGGTTGGAGGCTTACGAGAGATATTCGGAGAGAGATCATAGAGCGCTTCTTGTGAAATTGGTGCGCTCGGTGGTGTGCGGCGCGCGCGCCTCCAGCGACGCGGCCGCGTTGCACCGGCATACCGCCGCCCTGCTCTCGCATTACACATAATGTATATATTATTTTAGAAGATGTACAAAGTACATTGTTATTACATACTTAGTCACAATTAATAAAAATAATAATATTTATAGCATTAGTATTGACTAATGCTATAAATATTATTTTTTAAATTACTAGGGCACGTTTTTATTTTATTTAACTGCATAATTCTACCTTATATTTACTTAAAGATAATACATACTTTTGTATAGTACTTGTAACTTAATAAAGTATTAATAAACTGTAGCAAAATAATTTTGATTCACAGTGTTATAAATTATTCGTATTGCTTTTTTTGAAGTGTTTGTTATTTGGAACAAAAGCACCAATAAACTTGTGCCAAAACTAACCGCGACCATTTCCACTATTTCTACAACCACTAGGCCGTTTGAAATACCTACATATGCATTTAAATTCATCTAGTTAAACATACTTATATATACTTAGCTTATTATACTCAGACGATTTCATATTAATATGCAGTAATATGTTTAGTGAAAATAGTAAGTTTTATTCTATTACCACATCGTCATATTTGGTTCTAAGCAATTTTACATTGTTATGTTAACCTAAATTAGCCCTTTTGTTACAAATGTATTTTAAAACATCTATGATAAATTTATTTTGAAGGTTAGACAAAAATAAAACATTTATGAATTGATTCTATTCTTGTGTGTCTGTATTATTTTTAAAGCCCGATTCTTTAACACAATGTATACCTAACCTAAATATTGTATGCTTACATTTGGCACCTAGTTTTAATGTTTTGTATATGAACGGAAAAGATAAGCTTTCCTGTCTAAACATCCGTTTTGGAGTAATTTGAAGTATTATGATTGTACATACAATTTTTAAAACAATATTTGTTTATATTAAACGATACTTTGGGGAGGAATAAAATAAAACAGGGTATGTTTAATACATAATATGTACATATGAGTAAAAAATAAAATAGAATGTAAATAAACCATATTTTTACTTCCACAATAAAATTGTTGCTATTACTAAAAAGGAATGTTGACTAGAAATGTATGAAACATCTTTGGTATTATCACAAAAATTTAAACTTACATTTACAATAAGTTTATATAAATGTTATACTAATGAAAATAGCTGAGTCACTTTATGATAATAATTGTCACTGGGTGGGTTTTAAATCTGCAAGGGCTTCTTTAACGAGCTGTTCCAATTCCAAAGGTAGTACCGTCTTAGTAACATTTGTGTTATCCCCACCACCACTTATTTTATCTCCAAAATCAATGGTTTGATTATCAATACTTGCCCTAAAATCATCATCACTGTCTGAATATTTAATAATTGTTTCTTCTAAGGTTTCATTGGTGGTTTTTTCTCTTGCATCATCTGATTTTATAGATGAGGTGTCGGTGAGCACTTCCTCTAAAAGCATTTGAGAGGGAAATATAGGGATACACTTCTTCCCATTGCACCAACTTTCTAAAGTTTTTTCTAGTTCATTTATTCTGTTAGCTAAAATTCTAAAAAAAAGTTTACATGATATCTTCAAGTACTTGTTTTATAGTTATTGTAATGCATAAATAAATAAAATTACATTATTACAAATATACAATAATTTTATAGTCGAAAAACACTTCATAAATCATAGATTCTCATATTTAAACCTTTTAAAATGTATAGTTACATAATAATCGAAATTACTGTTTAAAAAATACCTACTGATTTGTTTTCCGTTGATGCTGTAAAGCAATGGATTTATCATTTAAAGCCTCAAATAATCCTAAACATAAAGATTTCAATTCTCCAGCAGAGGTTTTGTTAAGATTTCTAGAGTTAACGTCTAAATATTCTCTTACTGAAAAGATAATGAAATATTAGCATTTGATTTATTTATACCAATGTTAGATATAGTGATAAAATATACCCTGTTTTTGTGTCATAACATCGGCAAAGCCTCTTTTTATGCTAGCTGGGTCCCTTTTACTTCTATTATCAAGTAGTGTCTGTAAAGAGTGTACATATTTATTTTTGTGTATAGTCAAAATTTTTTGCTTTGATTTATCTTAAAACTGGATAGTAAATTATTTTGAAAAATTTATTATTTCACAATAAATTATTAATATTTGAAATATCTCAATGTGTTTCACATCGACATTCAATATTGCAAATTTCACAGATGTTTGGACAATATAGGATTAAATACAACTTTTTTAAATCACTCAGAAAATTACATAAATTGTGATCAATAACAAATAATAATTAAGAACTTTTTGAAGCATTATATTTATATGTACAACACATAAGAAATAGTATGAAAAATACCTTATACTTGGTTAAGGTTCTTTGAAGAATTTCTTTTTCCACTTGCAGTTGTGTTATCCTTTCATGTAGGTATTTATTTTCTGTAACTAAAGTGTCGATATCGATAACAGGTTTAGGAGAATCATTTTCAGAATCTGGCTGAATGTTTTGTTTTGTAGATAGTATATAGCTTATTTGATGATTCAGGTGGAGAACCTTGTTCTTATAATAGTCACGATCAGAAACTAGCTCTTCTTTCTCATCCAGTGTTGTACGGTAATCTAACTGGAGTTGCTGGTACTACAATCAAACAGTTGGTAAACATATTAAAACATTATTTACACCTCATGTATACTTATCCAAAATAAATATTTATGATACTGATTTAAAAAAGTTTTCCTAGTATAGTTAACAATCCAAGGGAATAAATGAAAGTGAATTTTTTCATATCTCTAACCTCTTTGTATTTGTCAATAGCAACTATGCTACACAATTTTATTTTTAATAAATTAGTAAAACATAATCAATTCTACAAATATGTGTGTTGTAAGTATTGGAAGGGGAAGTGCTGATGGCTTTTAAATTATTAAAGAGGAATGTTGTTGTTTATATGAAATCTGTGACATTACTTTTTTTTGGGTTTTCTCTAAATTGTCCACCAATTGTTCATAATGCTTTTTTGTAGAATTTTTTATTGAATTTTTGTTTTCATCATTTTCTTCAAGTAATACTCTCTTATGTAAGTGCTTTCTCAAAACCAAAATATCACCTTTTGCTTCTTCTAGTTTGCTATGTAAATTCTCCACCTACAATGAAAACATATTAAACTAACACCAAGATATATAATATTGTCTTAATTCATATTAAATACATTTCTAAACAATCTATAACAAATTTTAAATATGAGTGAAGATTGGCACCAAGAAAGGAGGAAGAGTAGGGGTAAAAATATAGCAAAATAGCAATAAAGCATGTTTAATTAATTTATAATAAAACATGCAATTTATTGGTACCTCTATTTTTAGCAAAGTATTATGGTCCCTTGTTTTAGCAAGTATTTCTCCCCCACTAATATTGTTCATTGGAATAAACCTGAAATTATTGGTATCCTGGAGACATGCAGGAATAGACTTCTTACACTGAAGTTGCTCAACTAATGTTTTGTATCTATCCCTTTCCATATTGCATTTATCAAGTTCTTTATTTATAATTGCTAAAGCATCAATTTTACTTTGTAATTTACTTTTTAAGACAGAATTCTAAAACAAGAAGAATTATTAATAATGTATAAAATCACTGTTAAGTAAATCATCATAAAAAGAATAGCTAAAAAATTAATTATTTTTGTTACAATGTTTAAACATTAATATGTTTAGGATAATAAAGAAAAATATAAAATGAAGGTTTTTATAAAATAAAGAAAGCAATAATGACTGTAGAATACTTTTGACTAACAATATATATCTGATTAATAAAGAAACTTCTGATAAAAAGAAATATTTTAAACAGTTTTTCACAGACAAGAAGCAACAATAGAAATTAATAAGTACAACAAAACAGTCATATATAGTTTTTATTTTGGAAACAAATCAGGAACCAATTCAAGACTTGTCATAAAAAATAATCATGAAAAAAGAACCACTCTTTAAATACAAGTCAAACATAAAATAAATGCTAATTTTAAAGCTGTATTATTACACAGCTGTATTATTGTAATAATAGTAACATTTTCACTCTCATCTATTTCTCCCCGCAACTTAAGAAGTATAATTATGGATATACAAAGTCAATTACCTCAAGAACATAATCATCTAATTGTAGATCGTGGAATTGCACTCTGGATTTATTAAACATTCTTTAATTTACTATCACTTCTTTTGTAACTTTTTTTTATTATGTTTAAAATATTTAATAGAACGTTAATAAGTAATTAGTGAATTTTCTTAACAAGTTTAAACTGCAAAAAAATCATTTCCAACGTCTTTCATTATTTAAAATTATGAAAGTACTTACAAGAATATCTTTCATTTGATAATGTCAGGTAAAGATTGACATTTGACACAATGTTTTGTAAGTCGTGAACTTAACAAATCTATGAGTAAAGAGATTGATCGTCATAATTAAAGTCTTGGTACTTTAGTTACATTTGATTAAATATAAAAGTAATTATCGTGACTTTTAACCTTCTCTATTAACGACAAACACCAAGTTTATAGTTTTAAAAATCATGTAATAACAAATTCCTCTTAATATACTTTGGTTTATAATGTTCTACAGTTTTCTTTACGACCGTAGAACACTGCACATCTGGTACAAGAGTTGAAAGAGATAGATTACGTTTAAAAAGTCATATAACAGCTTTGATTTTAATTAATTATAAAAAAAAAATTTAGTTTTCCTTAAATTTAATTACATCAATAAAAATAGTAGTTATTACTCGAGTTGGAAATTAAAATAATCCGTTCTGGTTCACATCTCTACACACCAGTGTCAACAACTTGTCAAGTCGCGACTCGCGTAAGTGTTACGGTGTTTGCACATATAAGACTTTTACTCGGTCTTCATATTTGTCGCAAATGTTGAACAGATGGTTGTCCAGTTTTGCATTTTCAATTGGTTTCAATGCCATGTTCTGCGGGCAAAATCGTAGGGGACGGTTTTGTTCATCATAACACTTGGGGACAATGGCTGCGTCGAGTGCCGAAATTGAAGATTTCTTGAATGGACCCTTAGTTTCATGGGTAAGTGCACAATGATCCGTGGTTATAAACTAGAAGTAGAATAAACCGTGAGCTAATCTTACTACGGCGTTCCGACTAATTGATCGTATAATTGATTTCATGATACTATTTTTTTAAATATATTTCATTGCATTCTTTACCAGCATTGTATTACTACTTTTAAAAAATATTTAGTTACGTTTCTGTAATTTAATTTGCATTGCATTTAATTTTGGGTACAGAAAATAGTCAATTTATAAGTAACTGAATAGTAAATTAGTACAAAATATAAAAGACGAAATTTCAACTTTCACAAGAGAAATTTGAATCTAATTATTTTATTTTCTATATATATTTTTAGAAATCTGGCATTTATTTATATTTAATTAAATGTAGATATTAGTAAATTTTTTTATTATAGTTTTTATCCTTTTATTAAACTATTTGATTTTGTAATGTAATATGTATGTTAATATGTGTAATATTTTTGTTTTGTGTATTTGTTACTTAGATTTAATTCATTACTTAAAAATTTCAGTTAAAATCATGTCTTACAAACCCAGAGATTGTTAAAGACTATACATCCCTTTTTAATGGGGACATTTTACATCAAGTTTATCTTCAAATAGATCCTGAGCCATCATTTCATATTACAAAGTTAACTGGCTTAGAGGATCAAGCCTTAATACTAGGTAGAGTGAAAAATTTTGATGCTATAGTCAAGAATATCAAAAGTTTATATGATGAAGAGTTGGGGATGACGTTGTTAGTTGTACCAGAATGTATATGCTTAGGAAAAGCACCTGAATCTAGAGATGGGCTAGAAAACATGAAGCTTCTTATATTACTATTACTTGGTGCTGCTGTTCAGTGTCCTAATAAAGAAATGTTTATAACAAGGATTAAAGAACTTGATGTGGACCTTCAGCACAACATTGTAGAGTGTATTAAACAGGTATGTACAACTAATTATTATCAAACTAATACTCAAACTCAAAATATTTTATTACATTAGTTAATTCTAAAATCACTTATAATTACTTATAATAATTTTTTGCCATGTCATATTGAGTTTCTTCTTATTTTGCAAAGACTATTTTACATAAATTGGAACGTTACATAATTCACATAATAGAATGTATGAATTTTCCATTTTCTATATATTAGCAATAATTTAATTTGTTATGTGAACAACTTGTGCTTTTGTTAACTTTCTTTGTGGTGTAATGGATGAGTTGATTACCAAGTGACATAGAGGTTCTTAGTTAATTTGGGCATTACATAAGTGTACTTTAGTTGTTATTAGGGTATTTTGACCCTGGTTAGTCACCCTCATATTCCCAAACTTTTGCTCTAATAGCATCATTGTTCCATAAGTCATACACATAGAACTAATCTCTGTGAGTGAGTGTGTGTGTATCACCATCTGTGGTCTTGTTGCCACACAACCTAATGTGTAATAGAAATCAAGATGTAAATTACTGTAGATATTCAAATATCACAGCTATAGATGCATTATATAGTAATAAATAAATATAACATTTTAATAAATATGTATTAAATAATAAATTGTACATTGTACAGTCTCACTGAAAGGGGTAATTAATACATGATTAATAGATTATAACAGATATTGTCATATTTTAATTGGATATTTTTAAGTTGATGGTGCAATTTGAAATAATAAAGAATAATTCGAAATAAATTTCAACTTGTTCACTACCAACCGTCTCATATATGTGACAGATATTTCACAATTTACAAAGGCATGTTTGAACATGTCGAGTATTGAACAATATTGTTGTTTTGAAACTGTAAAATGTATGAAGTCTGTACATGGTCTGGTCTGGCTTTAGAATATTTAGTCTTTATAACAATTGAATAGGTTGGTTTAGCAGCGTTAGTGAAATTAACAAGCAAAAAGTTAAATTTAAAAAGGAAAAGATTTTGTGAAGCAAAGTTATTATAATTGTTATGTAAGTAATAATAATAATAGAATCATCATAGTAAGATATATATGTATGTAATGAAGAAGTAATAATAACAGAATCATCATGCATATGATAAAATTCATTCAACGAAAACTTATTTAGAATTTCAAGATGATATTGCCTTTGCACTACTTAATTCTAGTAGATAAGTACCTATGTTTTCATGCAGCTATAATTCATAAACACAGCACTTCCTGAAAAAGCTGGAGAAATGAGTTAGATGCTATGTATGTTCCAAAAACAAACAGCGTTAAGCTACTTTCTTTGCCTGTGAGATTTGCAAAAGTAATAATGGACAACCAATTGGATTTTGCGATGATAAATGTTTTAAAATTTATCATACAAAATAAAAGTAATTTCATATTGATAAATTTTTTAGGCTTAAAATCAATTTCTTTTAAATTTAGGTGACACTTGGGCCACGGCGTTAAGTTTTTATTTATAGCCCAGCATCACATATTTGTGTCGGTTTAAAAGAATACTTATTTTACTTTATTGGACTATTCTAAATACACATACGTAAAATCTATTCCAATTGATTTCGTATAATCACGAAAAAAAACTTGGGCTATGGTGGACGTTTTCTCCAGAAGACCTTGGTAGCGAACAAGTTGATAAAATTTATGGTTTATTTAATGTTTTCTCACCTATAATTGATACCCAGATTGTTTGCGGAGCATTAAATATTTTTTAATAAAATAATAAATTTAAAGTCAAATAAAAAATGGCAGTGGCTGAATTCAAAAAAAAACTATGCCCTATAGTTCAGAAATTTTAATAGGATTTGGAAGTTAATAAAGAATATCTTTTTTTTATATGTATAGATACTGAAAATGTTTGCGTCATAAAAAGCAATAAAAATAAAAATTTTATGACATTTTTTTTCCATAATGCATCTGAATGTTGCGTTTTTTCTGTAGATGGCGGAAATCATTTTATGATCTCAATGTCAAAACACCACAATGAGAACATTCTTAATTTCTAAATCATTAAATCATGTTGTGAAAATAATCATATAACAATATCCAATAATGAGAGCATCTATTGTTAGAAAATTTGCTTATGATGTGCAATTAAAAAAATCACAATGACGTGAAAATCTAGAAATGCCATAAATTAACCGAACGAATGTAAGTCTGTCAAGACTACAGGATCATTTACAATGTAGAGATATTGACCCTTAAGATTTTTGAATATTTGCCAAGAGAAAAAGAGTTCTTTGTTACGAAAAGTCAATAGACTCTCTTAAGTTATAATACGATTTAGGTACAGGTACAATATGATTTAGGAGTCAATCTGCTATCTTTACATAGAATTTGATGGTGTTGTAGATTTATTTACCGGTGTGTATAATGTTCTGTGTTACTGTTCTGTTGACACGTAGAGATAAAAAGCATTCAAGCTAATGTACAACTCCAAAACAACGTTTTTACTTCTATGTAGTGTGGTGCTTTATTTCGTACGAGATCGAGTACTTTTACATATTTTTCCGTGGAAGCATTTAAGTGAAATGGAGAAAAATAAGATAAAACTATTTAATAAAGAATTTAATTAAATACTTGATGTGTAGTGCTAGAACTAAGTCGAATAATATGTATTGAATAAGTAATAAGGTAAATCCAATGAATATAAAAGTAGTTTGGAAACATTTTTCGTAATATCCTATCAAAAATAAATATAATAAACGCAATTAAGTTATAATTATTTGATTTGTAAAAATTAACTTTTTGTATTAGTACAGGACTGCACCCAGCAGACGCCCTGCCCGTTTATATTTATATTATATCTAAAAAATAATTTATTGGTCCAAGGGTTACTTTGCCTAACTTAATGAAACAAAAAAAATATTTTGCTAAATTCCGTAAATTACAATTGGTTCGACGTTGTGCTGTCGACCGCATAACATCTGAAGATGCCACGAGTACTGGCGTAGCGCCTTGAGATTGTAATTTAATCGTAGTATTTGTGATTGATACAAGCAGAAATAAACAAAATATATTATTTAAAAAATCTAAAAATAACAATAGATTGTACATATAACTTATATCATCCATTTTAATACATAATTAGCTAATTTTTGGCTTTGAAACATCAATGCAAACAGTTTCTTAATAATTGTAATTAAGTAAAAGTGTGGCTTTCGTACTGTTGCACTAATTCCAGTATATCATATCGTCCTAACTACCTAAATAATAATTATTATAAATGTTTTATCAGGTTTTGTATAATTAAAAAAAAATGTTCTAGATCATTTTCGAAGTAAAAACGCCCTCTTCCTAATACTACACATTCTGTTAATAAATGTTCTCATAATATTTAAATATGAGAAACCGCCATACCCAATACACGCGTTTTTGAATCTAATTTTTCTGATTATGTTATAGGGTTCAATTTCATCCGGGAAGAAAATTTTTGTGACGGCAGCCGTTTTAGCATATACTGGGAGTCCCAAAGTCCTTTGAACTAAAAAAAATCTATAAAAATATTCTATGTACAATATGATATTTTTATTTATTGTTTAGTAATTAACATTAAAAGGGAATTATTTTTTAAAAATTACTTCATCTATATGTGCTCCATTTCGTTCTTGGCACTCCTGTAAACGACGACTAAATTTTTCTATCATTGCACGGCA
>DWQX01000730.1:0-36868 GCA_018245475.1 Pharmacophagus antenor
AACCCCCACGGTTCACACCGCCCCCACCCAAAAAAAAAAACAAACCCCCCCCCCCCCCTCCCGCCTCTACACAACGCCCCCATTTTCTTTCTGGGTCTCTTACCGCCCCCCTTGAGACCTGCAGCGCCCACAAGAGGGCGTTATCGCCCACTTTGGGAAAGACTGCCTTAGAGTGTAATGAAACCGACATTCAAGTTAAATTATTTGTGTAATACAAATAGATTATTTTTTTTTTAGAATTCCGTAACCAAAGGGTGACAAACGAAACCCTATTATTGTGATTCCGCCATCAGTCTGTCATCGGCTTCTATCTCATGTCCCGTAATAGGTAGAAACTTGATTTTTTACAAATTATTATTTATTTTAAATAATATTACGGACATTTTGTACACATAGTACTCTGATCCCAAGATAGGTAGCCAAGTTGCCCCTGTAGTATGGGTTATCCTCTTATAAATATGAATAAAATATAATAAAAAATCAAATAATATAAATAAAACAAATAAAAAATATATAGGTCTCCATATATATATTAATAACCAGACACGGAATAGACGCAAATATCTATCACATGAATATTTGTTTTTAGGGGAAATCGAACCCGTGACCCCTTTCTTTTCACGTGGGGGAAATGCCTTCGCATACCTGTCTTCGCGGGGACAAGGGCAGGCTATGTCGGACTTTCACCGACTAAAACCCTCACAGTTCTCCATCTTCCGCCTATAACGAAGTCACGGGAAAGCTTTCGCATACTTCCGCAGCTTTGTCGGCGATGCCCACTCACACAGAGCAGGCCTCTCTCGGGCCTTTCAAGGCCCACACCCTCTCAGTGGTCGACGGGACGGAGAACGTGACCCTACAACCCCATCTCGGGGACTTTTACTTCGGGTGACGGATGTCCCGAGTCCGCCACCCGAAGTCCCCATTAAGGCGGCATGAGGCGGTTGTGCGCAGCCTTCCTACGACACGTACGTCTGCGGTGCATAGGCTGCGACGAAGGGTCCTCTTCCCTCGCCCGCTCCGGCGCCTCCTTCTGCGACATGACTTCTTTGCAGAAGGAGACCATCGCTCCCCAGGATGTGTCGCTATCGATCATGGTGGTGGAACCACAGTCGGTAGCGGAAGATCCGCCCCCACGACCACGAACAACTCAGCGCGGTGAGCTGAACACGCCGGACACTCCGCGAGGGTATGTTGCGAAGTGTTCTCCGGGCTGCCACAGTGGTGGCACTCGGTAGAAGGTTTCCTCCCCGCCACGTTGCATTGGTACCTCCCGAAGCACCCGTGCCCCGAGAGAACCTGCGCTAGAAGGAACGTCATGACTCCATGCCTCCTATGCACCCAGTCAACCCGAGACACCTGGAGTACAACCCTATTACGCCAACGAACCAAACGATTTGTGTTGTGTATTTCTACGACTGTCACAACAACAAATAACACAAATAAAATAATATAGATTTTATTAACGTTCTTAACACTGTCTATCGTTCAGAGAGATCTCCCCATTTTGAAGCAAATCACTGCCCGACCGATGGGGAGATCTCCCCATTTTGAAGCAAATTATTGACCAATCGGAATGATTACCAATTTTGATTTTAAGCTACGCGTTTCTCGTTTTCTGTCATTGTTAACTACTTCGGCCGGGGGTTTATTTGCGATTGAAAATTTAAACTGAACAGTTCTCTGTAAAGTCTGCGGTCGGCAAAGTGTTAACATCCTAAATAAAGATACGGAATCCTTTGCTGTATGAGTCCGTCTCGCACTTGGCCATTTTTAATAATACCAAAATGTAAGGGGTAGCTAACAACTTTTCATTTGTTTGAATATTCTTTAAAGTGATGCTCTGGTCGTTTCTAAGTAAAATTTATGCCTCCTCCTTTAAAATATTGGTAAAAGGTAAACGCACCATATACTCTTAATGTCTAACGTGTACTTGTTTAATGATATAGAGTGTAATTTTAAGTGATTCGTTTCTGTTGGCTTGTCGTCGGTTCAGTTTTATGTTGTTACGTGAATTTAAGGTTTAAATAAAAGTATTCTTAGCGGTGATTGATATTTTAATGCTACAATTAATGTACAATTAGAGCATGGAAATATATCTAGACTCTATTAATTCTGTTGACAGTAATGATAATAGCAATTGTATAAATTATTTGTGTTTAGATAATAAATTTATGTTTTATAATTTTTTGATTCAAGCATTACTTTGCGGATATCCATGACTGAATAAAACAAAAAATATTTTGCTAATTTCCGATTTGTTTACTCGCAGATCAGATGTCGTGCTGTCGAACCCGTAACTTCTGACGATTCCACGTGTAGTTGAGAAACGCGTTAAGGTTATCTTTTATAAATGTATGTATTTGCGATTAAACAAAGGGGAAATTAGCTTATTATTTTTGTTATTTTATTTCTTTTTTGCCGAGTAAACATTTAAAAATAGAGATGAGAGAGAGAGTTGCATTTATTGATTTAATTGGCAATTGTGTAGAATAAAAAAACTCTTAAACCTTAATTTTTTAAATATTGTTCATATCACTTATTTGTGTGTATTTTTTTTATCGGTTGTGGGCTTAGACACGACCTCGATTTCATCTGATGTTGTGACAATGAGGTCGTAGATGGTGAATCGTGTTCGCCCGGAATACATCTGGTTCTCACATGTGTCACTGCCGGAACACGGCATTGTTGTTATGGCGGCAGATTAACACTGAGGGCGGTAGCTAGCCAAGAAAGTTTGAATAACCCAACCACCATCTGGACTTCACTACTCCTGTAACCCGGGAAACGAACCCGGCGGACGTTCGCGTTACTAGGCAAGCAGGTAAACCATTGCGCCATGGAGGCACACTTCAGGCAATGATTTTATTACTCGGTGACATTTTCTCGGCATTAGTTGTTGTATTAATGTATTTCTTTTGTATTTAAATATATAGGTTAAGAAATAAAAGACCTCGTTATTTTATATTTTAATGAAAATCAAATAGATTTTATGTTATATTATAAAAAATGTAACCTATTATCTCAGATAAAATATAATCATAAATTAAGACTATAGCGCAAAAATGCTTGTATAGTATTATAAATTATGATTTGTGACTTTTTTTTAAAAAACTCATGTAGACTTTTCAATGGCACAAAACGCGCTCGGAAATAAAACGTATCACTTAAATATTATTTGTTCACAGCCTTTCTTATTTTGTTTTAATTATGTGAACAAAAATGTCAAAATGCTTACGAAATATTTAATAGACAACAATATTTACAAACTTTGATACATTATAATTTAAATGCAATCAAACTCATATTGACAACAAACTTACTTATTAATTTTCTAGCATTTAAAGTATTACGAAATTCATAACGCCTACTATGTAAGAAAATTTTATTTAACTTAGTCTATATTCCATAAATGTATTTACGTATGTCAACAACAATTTTCACATAAACTAAACTAAAATATACTAAAGCTATCACATAGCACTGGCAGCTTGAAATTATATTCAAGTTATTGTCAATGTTTTAAGGAATACTTGCAGTTTTTGTACTTACAACGGCTATACCCATACGAAGTAAACATGTTTATTACGAATCCCAATCCCGCAGAAGCAATTATCAATCGCTAGATATATAAAAATGAGCTGATTGAAAATATATTAAAGCGATCACATCTGTTCAATAACTCGTTCCAGTTAATCTCGGCAATAGGGGCATCCGAAGCTCTCAAATGTGTCAATAGAGACTTTTAATCTTTTTTGAAATAGTGACATATATTAATTATAATCTAATGTCTGTGTTAACCGAATGCGCGGTTGATATTTCGACCTCGTGTTGTTTCTTGCTGTCCTGGCTAACTCTATTCCACCACTGTTCGTCACCAGACGCCCACGCTACGAATACTAAGTTTGTAACGATAAATACGGCCAGCGTTATCCAAAACACCAAACGCCACTGTACTAGTGTACTCTGAAATTTAAATTATAAAAGTTATATTCATGATAAATAGAAACATTTAATGTAAAAATGCAGGACACACACAGACGTATAATAAGACCAGTATTACAAAACTAATAATGAATAATTAAAAATAAATAAAATTAGTTAACACTACAATTACATCACATGTTCATCATCCCAGTGCACAGAGGGTACTGGTGTGTGTACTGCATTAGTACATAGAGCCTGCTAGAAGTAAATCACTGATTTTCAGCTACCGCTGGAATTACAGTCGCGATGTTTATAGAAAAGTCATTCCAAAAATAAAAAATATATATAATTTTCCAATAGATCCACTATCCACTAGGAAATTATGGGTAAATGTTACCCCATATCCGATTTTTTTTTCAAACAAATATTGAGAAAAAAAGAAAAGCATAAAACCTTACATCAGTAGTTAGAAGTCCGACCAGGTATGGTGCAATTATGCCAGTTATTGCTCCAACGCCGTTAACGATAGCCATGATGGTCCCCGCGTAGTTGCTGCTCAAGTCGAGCGCGTTCACTTTCATTCCTGGGTAAAAAGCGCCCATGAGGCCCATAGATGCCGTGAATAATATCACGACGGTCTCAGTGTTGCAGCCGGAATATGAGGCCAGGATCATGCAGATGCCGGGGCCGACAGACGCTGGAGCAAACGGTAAATATCACGAACTATACAAAACAGGACGGATTATAAACATATTTACATATCTATCTGACATACATGTCTATCTGATATACTTTAATGGCCCCTGCAAAAGTGACCTACTAGTAAATTAATAAGTTATAAGTATAAACTTTATCTGTTATATACTGATGTATATAACTAGAACTCGTAAATTGACGCACTATTAAAGGGTAATGATAATGGTGCCTCATGTTTTCTATTTAGTGATGGACAACAATTTACGTAGTCCGTAAGTAATACTTATAAAAGCAGACTTCAGATTCATTTACCTAAGTGATAAGGGTGGCCTACACAAATTATTTTTTGGAGAATTTTCGTTATATTTTTATATTGCGACATTAAAAAATATATATAAAACCTTAAATTTTCACCCTTCCACCACCAACTAGTAATATAATTATATTTAACTCCAGTCGACAACTGATCAATTATCACAATAGTACAATAAGATAGTTGTTTTTTTTTCTACCAAAATATACTTAAACCACGTAACAGCTGTTAATGCCCTTGTACTAATACGATCTGCCGGAATACATCACGACTATGCAACTGTCAGAGCTGCGACACGCTTTCCCATAGTTAGCGATTAGTATTCTTTCCCGATGGGCACCTACAAGCCTACTGCGACGAAATCTTACGCTGTAACGTGTACCTTTCCCTTTGATTAATATTTAGGTGATCAAATGAAGGGACCAGATGTTTCCGTTGTAAGAAAACATCGAATTTTGCGAAAATTCACTTTATAATATAATGTTAAAATAATCTCATAATTCTTTTAATACTTCAATTTATAAAAATGTATTTTGTTTGTATGTTATATATCACTTTACAACAAAAAAGAGTCAATTATAAATGTACGTACATAATATATTTTCGCGTTCACTAATGGTCAAACTTTTGTCGCATAGAGATGGCGACGGTAAATGATATTTACCTTAATTTAGTACTTTAATTATGATATAATAAAGTAAAAAATATTATAATTATATAGTTATGAAAAAAATGTAAAAACTGTTTATACGCTCATAGCGCTCTAGTAAATGTTTAAACTTAATTATTAGGGGGACCGGAAAGTAATGTCGTTATTTTAGATTAAATTGAAATAGAAAAATCTATAATATATTTTAAAGTTTTTCGATGATATAATTTTCCTCGTTATCGACCACCTTTTGCCATCTAGAGGGCAAATTTTCTATGCCGGATTGGTAAAAATTGACTTTTGAGAAAAATAATCGGATTTAACATTTTGGATATTGTTCGAATTTTAAAGTTTTCTTCCACTTGAAAAAGTGCTGCAACAATCGAAATAAATGATAATCAGACGGTGCGATGTCATGTGACTATGGTGGGTGAGGTAGAACCTCCCACCCCAATTCATTGACTTTTTGCAACATCCTTCTTGCACAATGCGATCTGGCATTATCATGCAACAGCAAGCCGCCTTTCCTGTTTACAATCACAGGACATGTTTCAATTAAGGCTTGATTGTTTTCGATCCAATTGTTCGCTGTAAAGATCTGCAGTAACAGTTTGTCCCCGATTTAGCACTTCAAAATGAATTATTCCGCGTATACTCCACTAAACACACCCAGAGTGCCATTTTAGGATTTATGCCCGGCTTAGCAGTACTTCGTGGTATTTCGAGAAAGCCACTGTCTTTTGCGTGCAGGATTATCGTACAGGACCCATTTCTCATCACCAGTATTTAAACGATCAAAAAATAGGTCGCAATTATGGCGTTGCAGCAATAAGTTGCATGTGATGGATCGAATGGCTTTGTTTTGTTCCGACAAATTATGTGCAACCCAAACATTTGATCTACTAACGTTGCTGATCTGCTGCAAATATTCCTGTATGGTCGACCAAGGTTGGTAAAGACTGTAGAACAATTCTTCTATTGTTTGGCATGGATTGCCTCCACTAACGCCCTTAAAACGTCCTTGTCTAAGGTTGTTGGCCTTCCTGGTCGATGAGTATCAGAAAGATCTAAATTTCCGGATCTGAATTTGGAAAACCACCTTTGGCATTTGCGAACATCTAAGGCATGAAATAATAAACACCACAAATGTTTTTGGTAGCAACTATTGCGGTGCTACACTTTTTAAATTCAAAAAGCATGCAATGTCTGATATGCACTTGTTCTGGTTTCTGGGTCGCCATTTTTCATTAAATAGTGATAAAAATATTAAAATTTAATTCTTTGTAAGTAAACAAGTCAAAATAACCTAACAATTTCTTTGATGAGATTTTGAAGCACATAGAAACTGACAGTTGAGAATTCAATGCTACCAAATGTTGAAACGACATTACTTTCCGGTCCCTCTTATATTTAAATAAGTTTCCTCACTTTAATAATAAATAAACAAAGTATATCGCTAGTATACTCCAAAAATAAATTAACTGTTGTTGATACTATGTAGGTAGATTATTGAATGAACGCTTCTTAGAAATGTATAAAAGTCTATGAGCTGCGAAAATTAATAAAATTACTAGATAGTTATTCTGACGTGTCAATAGTACCTCAAGTCAAGAGGAGGACATCCATAATAAGCCGACAATATGAAACAAACAAATATCGCTACTAACTGAAATGCGCGGGATTAGTACTTACTAAGCGTTTTTATTGATCTATTCATTCGTGGTAAAAGGAAGTACATAATGACGTGACGTCTTTCGACCAACGAGGTACTTGAGATTCCAGCTATTTGCGCAATAAGATGAATAATTATGTGTAATTGTTATTCTTCATCGAAGTATAAGTTTTTTGAAAATCTGGTAATTTAATAATCTATGATTTTGTCACGACGTTTTTATTATGTATACATAATAGTTTAAAAACGTAAATATCACATGAGATATTCGAGTGTTTTCCCAAGAATAATAACTTTTCAAACGCAGAACTGTTATTAAAAGATTGTAATATTTATCATTCTGACTTATGGATTACTATGTTAATTCGCGAAGTGCATACTAAACGCGAAACCTCATGATAAAGTTAATTATATAAAATGTATTTACTTTGCTAACCACACATCACTATCATGATCACTATTATGTGCCAATGTAATTTGCAATTACAATAAAATTCTAGAAGAATACCATTGCATAAATAATTACAGGATCAAATTGTTATTTACTCATCCCTACATAATGTACGAAAGAAAAGGACAATACATATCAAGGACATATCTACCAATATGAAAGAGAAAGGTTGAATAGCGTGATTGGCCTTGATATTAATTAATTTACTTTAATCGAAAAATGTTCTGTTTATGACAATATAATTATGTATGAACTACATTCATTTAAAAACACGTACCTATAGTTGTAAATGTCTTTCTGGCATTGGTCACAGTGAGCCAATTCCTCTTCACCATTTTATCGCACATCCATCCGAATATGATTGAACTGACCCACATGACGGCGTAGGGCAGTGCGGCCAGCGTACCCGTGCGATGTATGTCGAATTTTAGAACACCGGTCATGTACTTGGGCAGGTCCGTTACCATTGTAAAGTAGCCGTAATCGTGGCCGATCTGAAATAGGACTTCATTAAAATTTAATTAAGGTTCCTTTAACACGTTCACGCCGGGGCCGATTTTCTTGTTTCTCCTCTTGGGGCAGCGAGTGTACTCAACGAAAAGGTTACCGAGCATTTTTTACCGACAAAAGTAACGTTAAACGAATTCGTATTAAAGTTATAATGCATATTTTAATAGTGTTACGCTCGCCTACTATTTTGAGGTATTTACCGTTAAATAATTATAAGGCAGTGAATGCATCGTTGGTGTACTTAACACCTGATGAGATATTAGTGTGACCCACCGGTGGGTCATGCCAGCGTGAACGTGTTAATATATAAAATTGGTGGCCAATTTCGAAAACATACAAAGGTGGTAAAAGATACGCTAACTCCCTATCTTAGTATCTTTACATTTGCACTAAAATGCTGTTGTGATAAAATTTGAATACCTAATTAATTTCAATATTTTTGATTAAAACCCTACTTCACAAATTCATCAAAATTGACATCGTCACATGCTACACTTCATATTTATGATTTTAGAAAGTTGTTTATTTTCTCAATATTTCATTGCATCTATATACCGTGGATATCAAATCATCTTATCATCACGCAAACATGACAAGTTTGCTATTGAGCGTTATATAGAAGAGCACAAAGCAAAGGCCTAAATCTTTGATCACAAGACGAAACCACATAAATTCTATCTAAAAAATTTTTAACTCTGGAGATTTTATTATTTAACATATTGTGCCGACCGGCTGTCGCTTTATTAACACGTTTACATCACGTGTAACGAATTATAAATAAAATTTATTTGTTATTTCTATTATCGACCCTATTTGGCACTATTTTACGCAATCTACTCGTATAAAGGTCACGGTATGGTCAAGGATTTACGTATTTTTGTAATAACGTCAATTTCAACCAGTTTTTCTATAATGGCTCATATTTGTTGACATATGTCACCCAATCGCGTAATCAATGACATATGGAATCGTAAGTGATAAACAAATATGTTACCTAGTGCCAATACGTTATTGGTTACTGTTAACCGGTCGCTGACGTAATTAGTGCAACGTACTTAACATAATGTTGATTCAATGAAGCTATACCTAGTGTTATTTAATGATCTTTTTTGACTTAATTAAAAAAGCAACAACAGCTTTATTAATTTGTAATATTGTATGCCATATGCTTTATAAATTTTTAAGTATCAGTGAATAATGAATACTTATCTCAACTATCAAATAAATCTACTAATTAGAGATGATGAATACTTATCACTTTGGTTATCGTGAAAAAACATATTAATTACTAGTGATTTATGTAGCAGCGAAGGTAACAGGATCATTATAATTCGAATTGAATTTATTTAGATTAGCGAATGTACCTTAAAAGTGTACAGATTAATAAGCAATAACAATAATACATATATAATTTTATAACCTCCGTGGTAAAGCAGCATAGCGACTTCCCTTGGAAAACAGAATCCCCTGATTAGAATCCATTGAATAATTGCAGGGTTTTTCGAACCCGTCTGCCAAGTAACCCGCCCTCGAATGTACAATTTGCTGTCATAACAATATAACTGAGTTCTGATAGTCGTAAATATAAGAGCCACTCTATTCTGAATTAGTACACTACTATCTTCAGTCTCTTTAACTTCATGTAGTCAAGGGCTAACCGAACATATATTAAAAAAAATACCATATAATGTCATACCTGTGCACATACTAAGGCCCATAGCGGCACAGACAACAATATTGCTTTCCAAGGTATAGCTGAAGGTTGGCTATTCTGGTGCCTGCCCAATGCTTCTTCCAAATACTTTTTTTCCTTATCAGAAATGAAGGGATGCGACTCGGGGTCATTATAGCATAATATCGCCTGTAAAAAAAAAACAATATTTTTTTTTTAAGTTTTCGCATCCTTTCATTTTCATTTCATGATTTTTAATGCAAATATACCATAAAGTGTAGATACTCTATTATGTCCCAAATTTCTTATTGCAATGACTATGAATGAGTAAAATATTGTAAGAAAATATTGATGTTATTTTCAAAATCGTGTCCTAATAACGGTAAAAATTTGGAAAACTTCATTCTCAGTTCACCGTACAACGCATCTATGAAATTTTTGATTTTCTTCGGTGATATAATTTTTGTATATGGTGTAAGTGACCGTCAACGTCCCTTTTTTACGTTCGAGATTTATAGATAATACCGTATGAAAAAATCCATGAACAATTAAAATACTAACCCAAAGTATAAACCACAATATGCCGATAGCGCCGAACAGATAGAAGACAGATTGCCAATCGCCTGATTCTTTCATAACTAGCCCGGATAGGTATGTACCAGCGATATTACCGATCTGAGCGCCACCGAACACCAAAGAGCCCATCCGGCCTCTTTCAGAGATAGGTGCCCAACGCGCCAACATTGCGTTCAAAGCCGGAAAGGTCGTTCCCTGAAATTATTTTACTTCATCGTAACAACAATAATATCACTCTGTAAATTGCATAACTCGCTTTAAATTGTAAATGAATGAATTACATTAAAATAAAAGTGTAATAAAGGTATGTTCATAATCCCTTCTACTACTTTTACATAATCCCTTTTACTAGTTAATAAATTACAATATTTAGTTAAATTTACCATTAACTTATAAGTAGATATACATTATTTCTTATTACGACATGATTTCTGGCTAGATTAAGTATTCTTAATCTAGCCAGAAATCATGTTGTAAATAACAATGAAATCATTAATATAAATAACATTTTAATTAAATGGCATGATTGTAAAGATATTGCTATAAGAAGATATTAACAGTAGATTTTGGGTATTTTTTTGCATGGTTATCGTTTCGAGTCTTAAGTAATCTTGTGTATTATCGTTTTGTTATTTTTCCCGTTTTGTAAAATAGAGTTAAAAGCAATGTTACGAGAAACAATATTAAAATAGATAAGAGACAAATGAATTTTAGTATACAAAACTTATTATCAAACGTTTCGTCAAAATGTAAATAAGAAAACGCCAATCATTCGTTCCCTGATAAATGAAGTTAATATAAGTACACGGTCAAAATATCGTTTCTCTTACAATCTCTTTAATATAAAAACATTAAACCATAATACTCACTTCCCCTAATCCTTCCAATACTCTTAGTATAATAAGTCCGGTCGCTCCACCGAAACTAACAGTCCACGGGGTCAGTAACGTGAACATAGCGGTACTGAGGACTCCGAAACCAAGCGAGTATTTACCGCCGAATCTCTCTGCCAGCATGCCTCCCGGCAAATGCGTCACTATATACCCGTAGTAAAACGCACTAAGGATAATCCCTTGAGTTTCTTCGTCCCAGTCGTATCCACTTATTTCCTTTAGACAACATGAGATATATTACATAAAACGTTTTACGTTCTATTTTACCATAAGGATCATATGAAACGTATATTTGACTATATCCTAGTTTAAAAAACTTATTTTGGCTACCGACCACTATGAGAATATGTTCTTTTTAATTTGCCAAGGCTTGCTTCCCCCCCCCCACCTCCAACCTCCTTTCCTTGAATCATGTACAGACCCGTTCGAAGTCTCATCGACTGTATCCATGCATATCTCTATCGTATACCTATAATCTAGCAAGTACTAGGCGATACTCATAGTTCTGGGTGTCGTGTTGTGGTAGTAACTAAAATTCTTTCTGCACTTTTGCCGCTAAGCAATGTTACGCAATCATTGCTTTATCCAGTTTGAGATTGTAATATAAATAATATAGGTAGGACATGCGCACGCATTCCGAAGTATATCGTGATTAAGGTCGAGGGTAGAGGATCAGTCTAAGCGCGATTGGATATAGTGTATACATCCCAACTATCATTTTCTGTATGTTCTATATAGTCCTGTCACATATCACAAGTGAACGTTCACCATTCTTTCGCCGCTTGTTTCCATTTGCAACGTTTATAGTTACTTTTAGATCTATTTATTACTTGTATCTAGGTATATACTTAATTGCCTCCGTGACGTAGTAGTTTACCGCATTTCTAGTAACGCAGAGATAAATGGTTCGATTTTGGCGCCACATGAGTTGTGGCGGTCGAATGCTGGTAGGGCTTTTTCGCACCCTCTTGACCAACTACCCCTCTCAACGTCAACTTGCTGCCATAAAATCGTTGCTGTGTTGCAGCATACGTCTAACAGCCAGAGTATTCTGACCATACACTCTTCACTATCTACAACCTCATCGTCACTTAACATTATAGGACAATTTAGGTCAAGTGTTAGTCCATTGCTGATAAAACACTAGGTGTGTAACATTTGTAAATTTTATAATAACTCACAGTAGCATCATTCACAGTCCCTTCTAAGTCCCCTGGACATGAGCCTTCGTCGTACGCCGATGAATGACCGTGTCGTCGAACCATCTGCGTGATGGCAATGTTGAGGCAGACCCGCATTGTATACGCATTCGCCACGGCCAAGAAACCCATGATTGCCATCACCCATCTTTGTGGTATTATGAAAACTGTAAACAAAAATACATAGCGACATTTTATTTCGTGAAATTGTGACAACTATCATAATCCTACTTGAATATTTTAAAAACGTTCTTTTAGCTATTTTAATGTAATAATATTTTATTTTCTTAGTAAATTATATATTATTATCACCAGGTTAAACGTAAGTTTATTTATAGCTGAAGGATTTTTAGTTAACCTTTTCTCTTTTGTATAAGAAAAATGGATTGTTAAATATCATAAATATAAAAAACTCTATGCGAATGAGATAAGAATTTTTAACGATATATAGCCTTTTTTTTTACGTGGGGGAAATGCCATCTCATACCTGCCTTCGCAGGGACAAGGACAGGTTATGTCGGACTTGCACCGACTATAACCCCCACGGTTCTCCATCTTCCGCCTATGGCGAAGTCCCGGGAATGCTTTCGCATACTTCCGCAGCTTCGCCAGCGATGCTCACTCCCACAGAGCAGGCCCCTCTCCGGCCTTTCAAGGCCCGTACCCTCTCAGTGGTCGACTGGACGGAAAACGTGACCGTCAACCCCATCTCGAGGACTTTTGCGTCGGGTAACGGATGTCCCGAGTCCGTCACCTAAAGTCCCCGTTAAGGCGGCATGAGGCGGTTGTGCGCCGCCCTCCTGCGGCTCGTGCGTTTGCGACGGATAGGCTGCGACGAAGGGTCCTCTTCCCTCGCCCGCTTTCCCTACTCCTTCTGCGACATGACTTCCTCGCAGAAGGAGACCATCGCTCCCCAGGATGTGTCGCTGTCGACCATGGCTTTCACTACAGTCGGTAGCGAGAGATCTACCCCACGACCGCGACTAGCTAGCGCGGTGAGCTGACCACGCCGGACACTCCGCGAGGGTGTGCTGCGAAGTGTCCTCCGGGCTGCCACAGTGGTGGCCCTCGGTGGAGGGTTCTCTCCCCACCATGTTGCACAGGTACCTCCCGAAGCACCCGTGCCCCGAAACAATGTATAGCCTAATATAAATATATATACCTGGTGTTAAGTGTAATTTGTTTTTCTATGTCAACCGACAACAAACGGAAGGCTCCTTTTTTTAATGACCACATATAACTTTAGTGGTCTGATTTTGATAAGTGTATACTTTATTCGCTTTTCGGTTGTCAAATTGATAAGAAAAAAAAAGATCTCCGAATAATTAAATATATAATATTAGTTAAAATCTTTACTTCACTCAGTCCTGTCTTAAAGTGCCCATAAAAACCATCGAGTACTCGATTAAAAGGTCTTATGCGGATAAATAAAAAAAGAACAAAAAACAGTGGAGAGTGCCTTCGGAGGAAATTTGGAGGTTGTGTCCAGCCATTTTCTAAATGTTATAATCTCATTGGAACTTTAATAGTTAGCGCAGCAGTACCACAACAATAAATAGAACAAACGAATGCAGGCCGCATTTGAATGCGAACTCTAGTTTGTATAAAGGACACGTTAAAAAAAAAGAAAGACTCAGTGTACCAGGATGAACAATCAATTCCAGACATTCATGGAAAAAATAATAATACACATGCAGGAACAAACAAAGGAAATTATGGCGCAAATAAAGTACAAAGTGGAAGCTCTGATTAAAGTTATTCAAGACAACAATAGAACAACAAAATTTTAATGAAAAAATGGAAACGATAGGTGTGATAAGAAGAAACAATTTATCGTCTTTGGCCTTCAAGAATTTGACTCGTCGAAAGATCTGCTAGATTTAATTGTTGAAAAACTCGAAACCGATCATTAAACTAGCCGACCCCTAATAATTCTCTATTTAATATTAATATTAATTCCCCCTCCAGTATATGTAAGAATTTTCGAGTATCATTACTAGTTAACAAAATCGTTTAAAATGTTAACGGAGAATGTATGATTTCTTGTTTAGATATAAGTGATATTAATTGTTTACTCATAATATTCACTAACTGTAAATATTTGTTTACAAGTACTTTATGAACATATTTGACAAATTTGACTCATTACCGCAGTTGTTTAGTGAAACTTAAGGCTATGCACCTTAATTGCTTAACATGAATCTTTAGCTTGTTTGTTCAGAGTAACTTGAAGTTAAGTGAAAACAGAAGAAAGTTTGTCTTATATAACTTATTGCTTTTTATTATTATACATTCTTCTTTTATATCTGTAGCACTGTTGATTTTTTAATTATTGTTTTAATTGATTTAAGTATGATTAGAGAGTTTTGAACAAAGATTTATATAGACAACAAGCGTTACAGAATAACATTAGCAGCGGCATAAAATTTTATTTCTAATTTTTGGCTTGAGCCAGACTGGCCATGTAAATAATTCTTATATTATGCGCATCTTTTTTGAACTGTACCTAAAATAATTATATCATTACGAAAACGCAATGCTAGTATACTTACGTCCGCTGAATACTTAAACAATAATATTAGCGCATGATTGTATTGTTAATTTGAACAGGAGGAAAACGGAATCGACCAATGTGAAGCAGTTAAGTTTCCGCTTCCACGGTAAATGACCTGAAGTAAAAGATCGAAGATTCTATGATCGAGGATACTATCATAAGCCAGTGATTAATCCTCAGCTGCTCATTTTTATTCACTGCTAACGCCTATTAACCGCGATATATTACCTGCGTAGAATTTACTCATACTTTACGATAGAGCGTCAACAATTTTTTATATCTATAGAGTAATGGCGTGCTTCAAAACATAACCAGCATAAAAGCATATTTGCTTAAATATATCTATACAAAAATTAACTGTATATTTTTATAAAAAAGTGAAACAATTAAAATGTTAACAGACAATATCAGGAATCGACTGCCTCCGTGGCCCAATGGTTTACCTCTTGCCTTTGTATCGTGAAAGTTGGAGCGTGTTAGAGTTTTTAGAACCCACCTAGCCAGTTAGCTGGTGGTAGTTACCATACTAAATTTCAATCTGCCGTCAGTACAGTATTACGGTGTTCCGGAAGTCATACATACGAGAGCTAGAAGTATTCTGGGCGAACAGGCTTAAAATCTACGGCCATGTTGTCCTTTAACATCAGGTGATATCGAGGTCAAATGTTAGCCCATAGTCGAAAAAAAATGAAGGATCGCGAAGCAATTATTGTATATGCATACAAAGTATTCATATTTAAAAGTCTTTGACGCTCACACTGGCACATAACTATATCATCACTAAAAACACTTCAACAGAACATAAAGATTTTTTTTGAGAACGTTTAATACATTTAAAAATAAGTCTAAATAGTTTTTTCATACAAATTGTAATTTTTATTGCCATGGATTAGGAAAATCATTCATTTCATTTCATTTTACGAAATTAGGGTATAAGTAAATAACCATTATTGCTCAAGTGCGTTATTAAAAAGTAATACATAACATATCTACTTAATTGCAGCGATTTGCCCATCTAGGTGACAGTTGTGATGCTAACCGACAGAACCAAGGATATTAACAATCATACAGGTTTATTTTCTTTAGAACATATTGCTGGCCAGCGGACCATATAACTGGGTGTGCATTGTGTGTTTGTTAAACTACCATACACTACAATTCTATTTGTTATATTGTGACGTTAAAAGAGATATCGCTATGGATTGTTTACTTTTGAATACTTCTTTTTATACCGATTTAATATTAATTACGTCAATTATCTATTAATAGTTATCGTAGTATAATACATCGTAGTAATTTCAATATAGCATTATGTGGAAGTTTTCTATTATCTGTGCTTATTTTTATCGAAAAACTGTAGTGGTTAAACCATAAATGTAGTCGAAAATTAGCTGTCGGGAGTGTAATTAGTCGGATTTTGAATCACCATCTTAATATACGCAAAATGATAATGTTGGCAAATTCTGTACACATCGCTAAAGACGAATCTGATCACATAATAACGAGACTATTTTCCGCGGAATGTCGTTTGCAGTTTGGAAGTACGCTTTTAATACAGATAATGTCGGGCTTCTTCAAATTGCAGAGGCGATTTTTTTTATGTCTAGAATCTTATTTGTGGAGAGAACTGTATTATTATGACAACACTTGGTTTATTGAACATAAACTACTGAATAATGCAAATAATCATCGAATACAGTGTTTCTATTGACACACTAATTGCTAATCACTGTCAAGCATAGTGTCTCTGTGAATCGAATGAATGAAATCGCGCACACATACGTTTTATTTCTTGTAATTATTCACATCGTTAGCTTTAAGTAAAACTATTATTATTTATTTTCTGTTAAAAAAAATGTTGTCGATACAGATATAAACAAAGCAAGATTTTAGAATAACCTAAAATAAAACAAATCGCATGTTGAAAATCGAATGTCTCTTCGATTTTCAAATATGGAACAAAAGAATAAATTTATGAGAGATGTCCCGTTCCTATTGATAATAAATTTGTATTCGATATTCGTAAGCGGTTTTATTGTTACCGCTTTAATATCGTATGTGGAATATTAAAATGTAATATTACTGCGTGTCCATTGAAATACCCGTTGGCAGGCGTCGAATTGCAGGCACGGATCGCAGGCCGATGTCGTCCTCTAATGGGGTCGATAAAATTGACATCGGTAAGGCGAGACCGCTTGGCCCGGTTTATGCTTTACATAGTGGATTTCCCTAATTCGGTATTGGAATTGAGAAACTCGTTAGAAGTGTTGGTTTTTGTGGTGAACGTATCTTGAGATTTCTATTGAAAGATACGACTGGTCTTACGCTCTGTCGTCAATCTGACTACGGCAGGCTAACCAGTTTCGCTCTGCAGACAGACTGGCGTTGTCGACGACGCGGCGATTCAAAGAGACGTGACAGCGGAGCGGGACGTGATTATCTTGTGCACCCTTCCAGGAAAAACTGAACGTCGCTACATAATTTAAATTATAAGCATCATTTTAAATAATTAAACGGCAAGGTATGAAAGTACAAAAATGTAGAAAAAAAAAGTAATTAACTTTCAATTTTATGTTTGATAAATTCTGTCCATCGTTTCAACAAAATGTAATCATATTTAATTAAGAAATTGTTCACATCTCTTCCACGGTTTTTATTAGGCCACTCACGAAAAAGAGATGTGTATCTCCGTTGGTGATTACATACACCCTAAGGGACTGCTTTGATCTTAATTATTTTTTATGTTTGTTGAACAGTGCCTTTTTATTTAAAATCATAAAAAAAAATCAAAATGTGTTTCCTAGTTCTACTTTATAAAAAATTTGTACACATTAAAAGAAAAATCCTTGCAGGTTCTGCCATAATTTTTAACTATGTACAACGTGTTATGAATTGCAAGCTCAGAGCTCTTGCGTGGGGTCTGCGATTGGATTCGAACGAGCAGCCATCTAATTGCGAGTCGTTACAGGAGAGTAGTCTGACGGGCCCGGCTCCCTTTCACCGTAATGCTGCAAATCAAGTGGCCGTATCGTTTTGCGTTTATGACTTAGAGTAGGCGGAATAAATATTGCACTTGTGCCGAGTAAACCGACGCAGCAACAAGAAAGTACCAAGAATAAAGACAAAGTTATACAATAATAATAATAAATATTGATTTTGAGGCCATTTGGTTATAGGTGTTATTAGTAAAAAATATTTCATTAAATGTTGAAGTTAAAATACGAAAACAGACACATAAGGAATAAATTGAATATTAAATTATTGCATTATAATACACGTCTTATATCGAATGTCAAATAATTGTTATACCTTTACATAGAAACTTAATAGGCAATTAATATAAAATGAAAATCACACGACATTTCAACATAAATGAATTTGTGTCAAATTAAATACAATTCTCATTGCTCCATTTCATTGTTTCATATAACATTTGTTCTTAAATTTTTTTGTCAAATTCCAAAGTATACCAACAATAAGAGATTTAACTAAATCTGTTGATAGGTTGGCACGGTCTCACATAAATGTGATACAAATCAATATATTATCACTAATACATGTATGTTACGAAAGTACTGAGTAAATTGTTGTTCGAGAATTTACATAACAATATTTTATTAATATTCATCATTTAATAACGTGTTAGAGCTTAACATTCGTTGAAAATAATTTTACGCTGATTGGCACTTATTAAATTCATCGTACAATTACAATACATTCCAGTGGGCTAGTTTTATAAATAACAGAACAATCTTTCCTATCCTGCTCACAACATTTGGTCTTACACAAATATAACTTCGTGTATTGAAATTCGTGACTGCGTGTTAAAGACTGTGTTACGGCTTAATACATTTCAATTACAATTTTCATTGTCTCAAGTCCCCTTATAATTGCTCTAGCATCTATTCACACGACTTCTGTATTTGTAACAATCTGTTTCTGTTAAACATATTTAATCTTTTATTCCCTGTCTTAATTGTATCTACCAAATTAGGTAGTAACATAACCAAAATCTATCTCTAAAACTAAATTTATTCATAGCTTCTTATGGGCGAATGTTGCCAAAATCGGTAAACACTTTAATTCATTGATAGGTACACTTATGTAACGATATTCTTATTGAAATTACATTGTACTTGTTTGTCAAGACCTCCTTAGGTATTCTCAAAAAAACGGAACTAAATAACTCACGATCGTTCTGCGTCGCCAATCCAATATGGATCAGTAATAAAATCCGAACATTATGTTAAAACACTAAAGCGATATAAAGTTTAATACTTTTTTTTGAGCAGAAACGTAATTGATAATAATTGTACGTAAACTACATATAAATGGTTTATGAATTGTTACGCTCTAAAAACTGCAATACGAATGTTAACTACGAATAGGATATAAACATTTGTAGTTAGCCTTGTAGGTGATAAAAATGCTCCTAAAAGTGTTTAAAGATTTTGTGTTGCACTTGCTCTAAGTTATCAACTAATTATTAAATGCGGTTTGTTACCAGATTTTTTTTTAAATTAGTTGGTTTACTTGGTTGGTTACTTGGTTTTCAAATGAATGCTCATTTTTTCTGCCTTAAGATAACGATTGTAATCCATAGACAAGTACACTAAATTCGTTGTAAATTATTTAACACGCTCTTTTCTTAATGTTCAATGAAAAATACATATATCAGAGGCGATAAATAACTTCAATTTGTTTATCCATAAATGTTTTAGTGTAGACAATAATAAATAAATAAACTGGCCACATGTATTTAAGATGTAAACAATTTGAAAATAAAATACGCATATATTAAAGTTAAAGGAAAAGACACAATTTGAAGATTTCATTGAGTTCACATGACAAGAGCAAAGCACTTACTCTCCTTATCAGGGAATGACGTCGTTATTTCTTTTTTTTAGAAAAGTGTAAGTATTTTTTAAAATACATCCTGCTCATATAGTGATGAGCATGTATATATGTTATTGAACTTCCGGAAATAATGGACTAATATTGATAGAATCAGTAGGGGATACATGGATAATATAGATTCCTGTTGGGAGCGGTAGGGAAAGGAAATGGTTGTTATATTTTTATTTTTTAAATAAAATTTTCAAATTGTAAGTGAATATAAAATTATTCGTAATTATTGTTTGGAAATGTTAATCCCAAAACGATTATGCCGATTATTCTATAAAATGAACGATTAATATAGAAAATTTATTTCGCTTAATTATTCGTAAAACGGTACTGTATTATAACAAATTAAAGAACAGACGGCTAATTCTGGTAATCACTCACTGTCTTTTTAAGAATATATTATGTTGAAATAAGTATTTTAACTAGCAAGACAAAATCATAATAATAATAGGTACATTCAGTAATAATATATAACCCACAAAATTTCGATAAGCTAGTATTGCTAATTTAAATGTATTTATAAGTTAAAGAAAGAATTTACATAAATAGGTCGTCTTCGCGAATTTTATTTATAGTCTATCGATACGTTAATGCTGATTCATTTTAATAAGACTTTTTTTTATGTCCTTTCCATACATTAACAGATAATAAATCAAACGCGGTGCACGAGGCTCACGTGGGCTAACATCGAGAGCAGAGAAACGTGGGAGCTATTAAAATAACATTTTCTGTAACACTGGAATGTAACAATCGCTCCGCCTTCACAGGTAATTACCCAGGACTTGGTCGATAAATAACACTTATCATTATCACAATAGGGTTGAAAATTGACGGTTAGGATTCAAATAACGCTAGTTTTCTAAGTAGCGTTTAATATGAAAAATACATGGTTTTCAATTTCTCGCCGTCTTCCGGAAAAAATACAGATTTTAATTATTAGAAAAGTTTAATAAAGAAAACTTAATTCTTAGTTGATGCAAAGCATAATGTATAATTTTTTTTATTACATTTCACTTATGCATTAATGACACATTGCCACAATTTTCAATTCTTCTTTTAAAGTTATTGTAACAGTATTACATCGTAGCAGTAATTAATCGGTACAATTATAATGATTGTTTTTTTGATTATCAACAATATTCTATCAAGAAAGTTTACATTTATGTAATAGAAAATTAAAGTTAGATACAGGCTTTCCAAAAGTTTAAACTGCCTCCGTGGTACACAGGCTAAGCCGCTGGTCGTGTGACATGAGAGTCTCATCTTCGATTCCGAGGCCGCATGAGTAATAGAATTGGACCATGGTAGAGACTACCTAGCGTTTGTCACCATAACAGCATTGGTGTGCTCCGATAGTCAAACAACTTGGGTAAGTACGCTTTATAATATACCGCTTCATTGTCAGTTAACATTGTACGAAATTGAAATCATGTGTTAACATTTTATAGATAAAAATTAAAAGAAGAAGTTTTCATAACGCGAATTTATAGAACGAGTACAATGAACCCGACTGTAAGTACTACAACAATGCACCTCTGCTTGGGATCACCTTCGCGGCACTACATTGTCGCTATATCTTTGTGTCATCCGCCTGGTAATTACACACGCTACAGCACCCATCAATTTGGATTACAATATTCTTAGCGGTTCAAATAAGCAATGCACTGATATTTATATACAAAGCGTTTTACTAAAAGGATCTACTAACAGTAAACCTTAAATTTGGGAACTAAATCTCCATTTAGTTCCTACGTATAATAAATTGTACACTTCTGGGTTCCAAACTTTTACTTAAGAATATTTCATCAGAATAGTCCATAAAAAGTTACAAGTCGTTATACTAGTTTCATCCTTCAAATAGTATTAAAATTAGAAGTAATCCTTATTCAATGATAAGTCATCACAAATTCTGATAATATGTCATGAGTATGCTATGAAATTACTATTTTTTTTAAATAAATATGATATTAGAGATGTTGCCGAACTAATATAGTACTTATTTATAATTAAGGTTTTTGCCTGTGTTAGGAAATGATTTTCAATAACAATTAAATGTTGGATTGTAACTTGCTACCACAGATTTTGCAAGGGGCATCCTGCATAATGAGTTTTCTCACGTTTACAAATTAATTCACAAGTAATTTCTAGCGACTCGAAGGCTTAAATTCTCGTTATGAATATATTTTCCATTAGAAAGAAATAAATAATATCGAAAAATTTAACAACATAAAAATACATAGAAAAAATATAAAGATTTATTGTATATATAAACATCATTAAGAATGGACGACGTGAATTAGAATCCTTTTAGCGGAATGTATGAAAAAAAAAACGTGTTAATGGTACACGATTCCGTAATACTTCAAATGCCGTATAAAAAGTAAAAAAAAACTGTAAATAATTTTGCTGTTTTAAATATAAAATTTAATTAAATGTAAATATTTATGATAAAAACTTACGTTTCGATAAAAATAATTTCCATCCGGCCAACATTTTGAAATAAATAAATCACCATACGCGATCACACCTTAGAATTTAAAAGTAACGATACTGTTGATTTAAATAGACGTAGAGATCGAATAGTCTATAAAACACTAAGCTATAAACGAAAACGCGGTTTTGTGACCGCAACGGAATCGCATTAGAGTCGTCATGCGCGGTAGAAATACAGCCTGCAAATAAGCGACCGCGCATTGCCTACGCCGCTATATACCGCTTCACAGGCCGCCCTGCCAAATCGCATCCAATCCGGATAAGTGTCAAAATCATCTAATCAATCAAATAATAACGATTAAGTAAATCACATTGCGTAACACCACACTTCCGTCCGTTCACAGTGTATAACAGAAACAAGCAGTTCACTTTTGTAACATAGTCCCGTCACCAAGTCACGCTTGTGTGTAGCACGCTGGGTTTTGTAATGAACAATCGAAAGGTATCTTAGGAAAGACCTTTCCGTTATAAACGTAAACTCTGCGTATGTATCTCTCCTGTAACTTTGTTATTATTCATTGAGAACGCATTCGCTTTGAATTCCATACTATCATATAACCAGAATCAACACGAGCGCGATATTTTTAAATAATAATTATATAGGTACAGATTTATTAGCAGAAAAAAATTCGCAGGAATTGTTTTCCTAATCTTTAAGATACTTCATGTTAATAGCTTTATTTATACATGTTATCACACTTCTAAGAATACTGTAACCATATCCATAGTCATAGAAAATCTGTTACTATACTAGCATTTTAAAATTTATGATTTTATATTGTAAAATTCATTGTCTTACTGGTGAGCAATAAAGTTTACACTCCTCTATTTACCTCTATTTGTTCCTACATTCACATATGGCAATTGTAAAAAAAAATATTATTGTTTGTAATTAATCGATATTGAGTATTAAATTCGACTATTATACATTATTTCCATTAACCACTTCTCCCATATGTTATTTTTAAGAAAATTAACTCGGTTAATATTTATTGATAATCATTAAACAAAAAAAATATGTGATATGAAGGTTTCATTTCAGATCTGAATACAAGTTGCGTTGTCGTACATCTATGACGATTAACAGTGATTTTACGAAATGATCCGTTTAAAAAAAACTAAAACTAATTTGCATATCAAGTACATATATACATTCCTGTAGGTTGACTGGAAGAGAAAGCCACTTTGCATTATGACCACCTTTTTGTAAAGTCATATTGTGCAGAAGAAAAAATAAATAAAAAAAATAAATGAATATATTGCGACAGTCGATAAAATAGATAATCTGTACAGCTTGGAGCTTCTATTTTAGAGAATACTTAATAATCTCGATAATACTTACTGGTTTATACGTACTAAACAATATCAATGGTGTAATCCAGTCTTATTTAGTCATGTTTTTCTATTGCAACACAATAATAGTAATGTATTGGATGTCTAAGTGCGAGCGAGATACTAAAAAAACTGTTTGGCATATTTAATAAATTTACCATTTGTTAGATGTAGGATATTGACTGTCTCCATGGGTTTGATTCCCGGGCCATAGGAGTAGTCAAGTCAGAATAGTAGTTGGATTTTTCAAACCCGCCTGGCTAGTTACCTTTAATATTAATCTGCCGCCATAAGCGCATTGCTTTGTTCCGGCAGTCATACATGTGAGAGCCCGAAGTATTCTGAGCGAGCACGCTTCAATGTCTAAGGCCTCATTGTCACTTAATCTTGGATGAAGTTAAGGCCATGTGTTAGCATATAACCGGTAAAAAAATTAGTAATTACCCTAATAAATAAAAAATAAATAGGTTTCACAATGGTATATTTTATTAAGCTTTAATATGACTATTTTTTTAAATTGCGATAAGGAATCTTCAAGGTGTGTCCGATGATCGTTTACCATGATCGAGTTAACCCATTTGTACATTACCACGCAACAAAGCCTGCGGTGGCACTAGTTACAGTCGACGCAGGAGAGGCGAGTGAAACTTAGCGATCAGTTCAAAGAACTCGTTCGTCGGAAACTTCCACAGGGAGCGATTGTGGGCCCGCATACTACGTCGTAAAAACCACATTGAAAATTATTGTCACGATTCATATTTATGGTATTTACTATTGACGACTGTATCGCTCATAAGCAATAGATATATAGAGACATTTTTTCATCGTTTGCTTTTATAGGTTATATACGTTGATTAATAATATAATTCTTCTATTTTCTTTTTTAAGAAAAGTAATATAAAGCATAGTGGCCATAAAAAATAAGAAAAATTAAAAATTCTTACATATGTAAAATCAAGCTGTGTAGAGTGATCCATTTTTTTTTTCTGTGAATACTTGAGCCATCTATTTATAACGTGTTACCATTTTTACTTCTGAATTTCTACCCTCAACTATCTGTTATTTTTAATTTTATTCAGCAATAAAATAACAGCGCACAGTAAAACCAACTGATTTTTGTTGCGTTTTTGTATTTTTTTTTCATTATTTGTTCATGTATATCAAAAAAATATTAATTTTTTAATAAACATTGCCGCGTCAAAATAACACGTCCTGTAAACGTATCGTTACGTGTATTTAGTATGAAACATTTATCAAAGCTAAACGTAAAAACTCTAGACGGTGTAGTAGATCACATTATAAGAAAACAATAAATAATTATTTGTTATTTAATTGAAAATTATGCTAGAAAAATTTTGCACATTTACTAACTAAAAAGGATTATAACCAAACAAGGTTGAATAGAGCCTGTTAAAGTCACCACTGAGCTGTTTACGATTAAATAAAACTTAGTAAAAAGTTCCTTACTGAATATAAAGTATGTCAAATAGTCAGGTAATCAGTGATTTCTTGTTTAATTGGTACATCGAGTTACAAAATTTATTTCTAAATTTTCATTTAATACTTACTTAATTTTACAAGTTACTCGACTTATTGAAATTAACTATGTACTTTTATAATAGTAAACTCTGGATGGCAGTAAGGTTTTTCAAACTCGTTTGGTTAGCTACTACCCTCAATGTAAACCCGCAGCAATTGAAGTGAGACTCGGAGTATTCTCGAACACGCATTACCTTCTACGGCCTCTGTCCCTTAACATCGTGAGAATTTAAGCCAACTGTTACTCCGGTGCTGATAAAATATTAATAAAATTTCATATATTTTTTTAATTTAGTAAGTACAATTGGCATATAATTCTTAAATATTAAGATTTTTTTGTGGGACAATTTGTATTAATATTGAACGTTCGCCAATAAACATACACATGTTCAAAATGATCATACATCATAAACATATTAACGTGCCGCCACATATAACGACATCTGTAATTAGTAAACGACCGCGGCAATTTCCATTAAATCCTTAAGAATATGTATGTATGCGGTGGATCTGAAAGTCTGTTTATTTCGCGATTTTTGCCCGTGTATTTTTAATAATCATAGACCAATAAATATCAACTATTATCTCGTCAACCACTTTGCTGAGATTTCGTATTTTTATTTAAAAAAAATTATAATTAGTAAGTAGTGAGATAACTAACAATTTTATTATGTAATGTGATGACTAAATGGACAGGACTTTCACCTGGTGGTAAGTGATGCGCCTTTTCTTCGTAAACAGACGTTAATTGTAAACTGATGTCTCATTATTAAAAAACATATATATATATATACATGAGTTGTGAAATTTTGATTGTAAGTTTGGGTAGAGATTCACCAATTCCACCTAAATATGTAACAACATCTAAATTCTAGTCTCTTATGACACGGGAATTGAATCTAGGACCTTCTTATTACAAAACCAACGGTAAACCTGTAGCTATGATTACATTTGAAAACTACCTACAATATTCATTATTATTTATATGCTGTCTTAAATAGATTATAAATAAACTTAATGCTATATGATCAATGTTGTGGAATACGAGTAGTGTAATATTTAAAAGCAGCAATAGACTAGTGGTAAACGAAGATCCTACCTGACGGTAAGTGGTGATGCAGATTATGACAGTAAAGTGCATTAGTCTATTCACCCCTACCTTAAACACTCTTACGTTAAATCTGCATGAAAACAAACGCTAGCAAACTATTTGATTCCGTCGCTATTCGCATTATGAAGAACGGAACGCTTTGTTCTAATGCGCTGAACATCGACAACAAAGATATGAATGCCTGCCTGAACAAAGTGATAATTTCTACACGTCCAATGGTTAAAGGCTGATAGTGATATTAAATCATGCAATTCCTGCGCACGCTTTTAAAAATGCATGTGCTTCAACAGCTTCTATACTTTAAATAATCTAAATCGTGACATTTACTATTAGAGCAATTTATATTTAGTTATATATGTTTACTGTTTTATTATAACTAAACATACTTGTAGTCACGTGAACATCTTTTATTTCATATTAGCTTGATCTGATTTCCAAATTACTGAAATTTCGATTAAATACTATTTATTACGTCTACAATGGCATTAAAATCTAATTAAACTATCAAATTGCCTATTATAATATTATTACTGTTAAATATTTTGTTAAACCATTTCTTACATCAGTGTCACTGCGTTTCACTTCTTTCAAGATTTGCTCTGAAAGTCAGAAAATTATCAAATCTGTATTTAGTATAACCTATTAATCAATGAAACTAGTAACTTTCCAGTGATCAAAGACTCTAAGTTTAAATAATATTTGTAGCATTAGTTTAGTTAGAACGCCGGATTAATGCGTCGAATTTATTGTGACGAAATAATTATTATCTTGACACGTTTTATATAACGAGCTGATATGTTCTCAACGTATTTATAAAGAGGCTGGGTCCGATGTACTTGTTAGAAGTTTATTTGTAAAAATTTAGAAGGCGCAGATAGGATCGACTTTGCATAACATGTCCATTAAAAAAACGAAATAATATGTAATAGTTGTTATAATTATGTCCTTTTTGTCAGTTCTTCTGTCATTTTTATTGTTCTAATAAAACCTGGAAAATTAATTGTTCAGATTTTTCAATAGCAAGAGATAGTGGGAACGTCGCTATTTATCTAGAATCACTCCAATATTTGAACAATGATTATGTCAGTTTGGAATTCAGAAATAAACACTCATCAATAAAGAGAACATTTTTTCAATGTTATACACTTGTACAGATAGTCCTCTAGCTTTGGACCGGTTAAGGAGCTCTTATAGTTGAATTATTATATCACACTGAACTAAAATTAGTGCCATTCAATGTATTTGTATGAATTATTTTGTTTAAGTCTTTTACAAAAGAAATTTCAAAATTTATTTTATAAACCAATTGTACCTACTCCATTAAACTTTCTATTTGCAGGAACTTCTTTTAAAGTTCATTTTAAATTATGGTCTCTTCTTTTGAAACTTTAACATTAAAAATTGTTTATAAAATTGCATTTGCGCAATCCATTTTATTCGACGAATGTAATTTTTACAAAAGAAATTTCAAAATTTATTTTATAAACCAATTGTACCTTCTCCATTAAACTTTCTATTTGCAGGAACTTCTTTTAAAGTTCATTTTAAATTATGGTCTCTTCTTTTGAAATTTTAACATTAAAAATTGTTTATAAAATTGCATTTGCGCAATCCATTTTATTCGACGAATGTAATTTATAATATAACTTTATTAAGATTACAAAAACATTAACGCCAAACTATCTGGTGAACAGAAAAGATGATGAAAGTTAAACCGATAAATTACTTAAATGAAATCAATACAATTATTATTATTTTATTGCAATGAATAAAGAAATGTTAGCAATTTTTTTCACATTGCAGTATTTTAATTATTGTCTGATTTTCAAATGTGTTAAAATGATTGTCTACGGACGTAAAACTTTGTATATTTTCGAAAAAGTTGTGATATCTACGTCATTGTTAGACTAGTATGAACAGAATTATTCTCATAAGTTTTTTTTTATCTACATATCTTACAATACGTAAGAATATATACGTGTAAATTCTTAAGATTATAAATAATGTATTCGTAAATAAAAAACATAAAAAACATTAAAGTGGGCCTAAAAGTAAATTAAAACTACACGCTATAAAAACATTTACGATTTTTTTTTTATTTAAAATGATCGGTACACAACAATCAAAAACCTTGAATTAGGGTTCAGTTACCTCTAAATAATCAACTACGCTTCTTTTTTTAAATAAAATATTAATTTAGATCTATAAATTTTATCTTTAACCTAAAAATATATTTAGTTTGTCCATAATACTTTTTAATTTCTAATTGTTAAAAAACAACTTGAAAATTTAATAGGTTATTATTATTAACTTAATCATATTTTAAGATAATACATTAAGCATATTTTAAGCTACGCACGTGTCTACATTAAATTGAACAGTGTAATATATTTGCTATTGGGTAAATATTTGCTATCGAAACAGACTTAAAATCACACTTATAGGCTTATATTCGTTATATATTCTTAGAAGACGATCGCTAGATGCTTAACATATGATAACATGTTTTTTACCAACTGTATTGACAAATATGTCATTCAGTCTTCGTTTGAAATCTTTTTATTTTGAATTGGAGAACAATAATATTTTAGAGTGAAGAAATGAGATTTATTATATGGTATCATATAATATCAAAACTTTCAATTAACTGTCTTTTTCAAAATTATTTAATTGAATTGAAGTAATATTAATCTAATGAAATACAATATAATGAATAAACATAGATCAGGGTACTAAACATGCTCGCAAATTACGCAAACTGCCTACTTGTATGTTAATAAAAACTAACCGGCTTAATATTTTGTTATATGTATTTATATGGAATAATAAGGCAAAACTTTTCATACAAAAATAGTTTTTTTTATAATTTCAACATTAGACAAGATTTACGGCCTTCAATACGTTTAGGAATAAATCAAAACATATCATGACTACCTTTATATTACTATTATTATTTCCTATCTAAGTTACTTTTATTTCTACAATCACACTATCAATTTCTTGTCCTCGAATTTAATATACAATATATTCATACAGTATTACATATATTTCTTTCTCTAAATATTCAGAAGACGTTGGAAAAATTATATTATTATTATTAATTGACGTTTATGTTCGTGTAGCACCTTAATATTTAATTTAAATATTATTTGTGGGCATCCATCCAAACCATAGTGATTTTTTTTAGTAATAAGCGATTAACAACTACCGGATAAAACTGTATAGTAATCTGTCTGCCCTTCAAATTTTAGCACTTTAAAATTATTAAAAAAGTTTCCATTGAAAGGATAGTAAAAAAAAAATAATTAACAAAATTTGACATAGCGAACAGTACATAAACCTAAGAAGTGGTACATATTCATAAAAAAAATACAATACAACACCCCCATAGTCATGTAATAAACAACTCAATCAAAAAACTAAATCAAAAACCAAATCGTTCGTCCTATTAACTCAGTACCTTCATACCTCATTGTGTAAACGAAGTCGAGTTAAAAATACGTAAGGTTTTCAATCAAACTTAAAAATAAAAAAAAGTTCATAGGAAATAATTTTTTTGGGATATTACTTTTTATTCGGAGCTGATGTAATGGTGTTATTTTAATTCCTAGACATCTATATATATATATATATAAAAGTTGTTGACAACACTTGAAGAGGTCAGTTGATGAATTTTCTTTTTTCAAGAGCTTTGTAACACTTTACTGTTATTGCTCTATAAGATAATCGAATCGTTCCTATTATAGAATTTTGCAAACGTCAAGTGTTGTAACAATGCTTACTAGAATATTGGATTGTCTTTCGATTTCCTTTCAGAAACTGTTGATACCGCAAGGTTAACTTACTGACCCTGGATGCTGTCAGCAGATAGTTGAAATAAGCATTCGATCTATTTCGCGATTTATTATTTAATGTAAATCACGCTTCGGTGGGCTTATTACTAAATTAACGATGCGGCAATTATGGCAAAAGAATCTGTTGTTGTTGTTGATGTCTTCATTTTTTTGTTTTCGTGTAAATATTTTTTGCGATTTCTCTCAGATGCCACTTTGTGTAAAGTTTGTAATTCGTGATAACATATATCGTAGTAGTACTCATAGGCCATAGGCTATTTGACCTCAATTTCACCTAATGTTAAGTGAGAATAAACCCGTTAATGGTGAAGTGTGTTCTTCCAGAATACCTCGGGCCCTCACATGTACGTCTACCGGAGGTTTGACGGCAGATGGACATTGAGCGTCGTAGCTTGCCAGGCGGGTACTAAAAACGCTGCCACCGTCGACTACTCACGTTACCTATGAATTGAACCCGGGACTTCCGTGTTACAAGGTAAGCGGTAAACTATTGCATCACGGAGGTACTCCGGCAGGTATTCTGAATTGAATGTAACAAATACTGATGATTTACAGATATTTAAAGAATGTTTGATTTTAATAATTGGGGTTACTCAGTATACATTTTTTAAACAAATTAACGATTTTATGGAATTCTGAAAATGTAATAAAATGTAATGAGTTTCATAATAACCTGATAATTACTTTTTTGACATTTATAAGAAACGTGCAGTTTTTTTGAATTCCATTGATGAGACTTAATTGTTTAGTTAGATTTGAAGTATAATTAGTATAGAATTTTGTAACAAGTTGCAAGTTTACATGACTAACTAATTGAAACGTGCTTTGTTAATATAAAGACAATTTTTTTTTAGAGAGCCAAGATCACGAGTTTTTACTAAACCAGAACGTTTCACTTTTGATTCACTGCTTAATATTAGTTTAACCTTCGTATGTAATTATATTTCTCAATCAAAACATAATAACTAGAATTCGAAAAACAAATTAAAGAAAATAATAGATTAATTTAATCCGCAAATCGAGATCTAATATTTAAATTAAAATTTGGCAGTATAGGCCTAAAAGAATTAAATAATTTTTTTATAATTTTGTTATGGTTTTTACTTAATATTGTATACAATCGGACACCATTTCAAGTTTTCAATAAAACTTTTTTATGCTACAATTATTTATATGACATTAATAATTAGTTAATTATTTTTGATATTTTTATTAAATATTTAAACATAATTTATAACCATAATATGGATAAACAATAACGGAGGACTCCATTGTCAACATGTGATACTGGGACTTGCACGTCGACTCAGATGATCCTGACTAGGGTGGTCTATGTATGGCAAGTAGATACCAGATATGCTTAGGCAAAAGAAAATACTATGTAGTAAATAGTACCATGTCATATTATTTAACATACAGATCTTGAAGTGTTATTAACCATTAATGGTCATTTACCTTTAATTTTTATTCTTACCAAATTTTCTTAATATTTTTTTTTGTACAGTGCCCCCATTACTGACTTATTGTTTTTCTTAGTAAATGATATGTGTTAAACATTTAAAAATAAAATTAAAGATGGTATTACTGTATATACAACGTATTATTAGACAAAAATAACCATAACTAATTGGCATCGTGGTTGTATATTTAAAACTAACTATTTAGTACCGTAGCGTTACCAATACGGAACTAAACGATTTTATGTTGACATTTAACAAATAGCTTAGATTGCGCCGTGGTTTCTTACACTAAAAACTGATTGAATAATTTTATTCTCTTTTTTTTTAATCATAGGGCTATTCATTAAAAACTACGTTACTAGTACTCCTATAAAGACAAAAATCCAAACTAATATTACTATGCTTTATATATTTTTAGCATAGTCTCTCTATTATATATAAAAATTTAATCATCCTGTCATATTTTTTGATTTTACAACAATTAAGTTAGTCCGCACTTTGGCAGACAGGAGGTACCTTTTAGTTATGCATTAAAAACATAAGCAATAATGTAAACAACAATGCAACAACAAATTACACAATTGTTATGGAATATTTCGTAAATGAAGGACGCTTAATAATTTATAGAAAACAATGTTAACACAATGCTGTAGAAAAATATTTCAACAAGAATGAATAACGCTAGTTACACATTTTGTTACGGGAAACGTGATGAGAAATAACGTCTTGGGAAAATTTCTTGAAAAAAAACCATTCTACCAACTATCACGGTATTTAGCTAGGTTGAGGAAAAAATTGTAACACAAATACCAATTCATTTCTTACAGGACAGCATAGTTATTTTATGTGAAAAAAATTGTAAAAAGGAAAAAGCATTAATGTGTACACACTTACATACATTAGACGTTATCGATAACGAAATACATAAATATTAGACTTTTCATTCATTTATTGACAAATAAATCGTTAACCGATAATTTATAAAATCCTATCGCTCTGGTCAACTAGTTGCTTTAAGTTGTGTAAGTTTTTTATAAAAACGTTTAGCCGAAGCATTTTCACAAGAAATAAATAAAAACCTACGATGAAGTAAAACTGATAAAATAAAAACACTAGATTTCTACAAACATAATTAACTATTGACATTTACGTTATATTTCTCTAAATTATTTATAATCCCACCCGTTAATGTAGCTGCCACTAGTCGAACGTTATAGCTGTCGTTTACCTACCCTACTTAAATAAAAGTATATCCTTTTCAGAAGGAGATAATTATCAGAAAAAAACGACACGATAAACATCATTGGAGTTTTTTTTTCATCAGATATAGGCTAACACGACCTTGATTTCACCTGATTTTAAGTAACTATGATACCGTAGATGTTGTAGCGTATTCGCCCATAATACTTCTGACCCTCTCACATGTATGACTGTCGCAACACAGTAATTCATTTATGACGACAAATTAATATTGAGTATGATAGTTAGCCGGGCTGGTTCGAAAAACCTTTTCACCATCTAGACTATACTATTATATATATTATTAAACTACTGCGCTGCGGAGGCAGCCAAAAACAGAAATCTGTGTCTAAAGACTTAAAAAATAAAATTTTATTCTCCATACCTACTTAAACAATAAGGCTTTTTTTTCAATATGGCCATTAATCTTTCGCTTTGGATTGAGATTTTTTTCCAAGAAATATTTTTAACATTAATTATAGTTAACAGATTAATGTAAAAATTGTGTATCGTCATGCTGATATTCCACTTAAGATTCAATCAAATGTCCTAAAAGCATCAACTCACTGCGACTTTCTTAAATGAACAAAAAATTTACTGCTATACAACCTCCTATAATACGACTGAAACTATGAAAATAAAAGTTGACTCATTCTTACTTCAAACAAATTATGAGTACAATTTTTTTAGAAAGCTTCACGAGTTCATTGCATTACTGGAGACTAGATTGTTACAATTTTTGAAAAGTATTAAGTATTAAAAGCACAAAGAGATTTAAGAAAAACAAATTATCTTAAAGAAAACTCCAGTTTTTTTTTTATAGTAAGTAACAACCGCAAGACTTAAGGAGTCGCAACGGCGTTATCGACCGTTATGGAAGGAGTACGCTCTTTTTTGAAGACTCTATGTCGTATCGGTCCGGATTGGTGTTAAAAATCAAGCAATCTTAACTGATCACTAAAGACGTTATGTAAAACAATATACAACTATAACCTTCACAAGTGTCACCACTGAAATAAAAAGCTATGAAAAGACAAACCCTAAACTTCCCAAACATCATACGTCCAATTTTCTTCCTATAATGCAATAAGTGTAAGACAAATTCGAACTAGAGATTTAAAATTAAATGTGCAATTATAAAATTTACTTAAATATCGTATATGAAGTTATCATTCCGTATTATAAACTGATCAATTAAAAGAAGTAAAAAACACAATGCGAGGTAGTTATAAGGCGAGTACCCTACAATTCAAAGTATTTAGAACAGCTAAGTGTCGCATGTAGAAGCGTTCCCGCATACAGATAAAGTGTATACCTTTCACTCATCAGAGAGAGCCTCTAATTACACGCGTTTACTGATTAATCAATTGATTTTATTCTAAAGAAAAAGCACAGACGTATTTTATGACAATAAGAAATAAATTGTACTAATTTTCTTCGAATACCAGACTAACCCAGACAAGTAACAAAAGTGATATAACTTACTACTTAGACAACTTTCGTTACTTTAAGATCCTACTCTTGCTTTACGTATGCAATATTTTCGAAATTAGCCGACTTTACAACTTATCAAACTTTTCCAAAAAGGGTATGTTTTTATGAATTAAAAATAACATTAAAATATAATCTCACTTCATAACATAAATATTTGCTCGATGAGATAAAAAGCAAAGATTTCTAAATGTTTCCTTTGCATGTAGACATAATATGCACGGCGACAGACTGTTTGAAGTGACACTGAAGCCATATTTGGATATGGCATATTCGTCCAGAATACGTCTGGCTCTCACATGTATGACTGCCAGGTCACAGCAATTTTGATATGACGTCAGTGACATTAGTAGTGGTAATTAGCCAAGCGGGTTTGGAAGAACTCTGACATCATCTAGATCTACTATTGATATGAACTCGGAATCGAATTTAGGATATTACCGCGTTAGAAAGCAACCGCTAAACCACATAGCCATAGCAGTTGTTAATATGTAAATTTAGATTTTTTTAGTAGTCAGGCAGTCTGTCGCGCTTGTACATGTTTTAAACCGGTTGTAAATCTGATCTAATACAGTTAAATTGATTTTATATCAATGAATACAGTTAGTATTAGAATATATCACAACTTTCCTTCTGTTATGCGATTTATATGCAATGGGATTGAATTTCACATCATTTTTAAATATTCATCGACATCACGATCCCATCTAACACTATAATGAAGGATTTAATATACATCAAACTTTTTAAAGTATTATATTTCAATGATACCTTTTCTAAAAAAAACAATATTTGTTCGTATTTTTATTCTTGTTGAAAATTTATTACTGTGTCTGTGTTTAGCTCAGTTTAGATATTGCCATAAACCAGAAACTTATCAGAAGGGTGACCTTAAGGAAAGTGCAGTAGGGGAAGACCAAAAACATTGTATCGATCAGATAAAGAAGTTGTCCCCAATGTACAAGTAAATTAATTATAGGAATATTATTTAAAGACTCAAGCAAGTTAACAAAACTGCGTTGTTTAAATTCATTCGTATTATAATAGACATTTTGTTTACTTGCTCAGGGGAAATCCTTAGCTGACACATTAGGAAAATAAAATTTGCAGCAACGAATAGAAATATTAAAAATAATAATGATATGAATTGTTTTGATATCGGATTTCTGTAATGAATTATTGATTAATTGGCTGATCTTGTTTTTGATTTCCTAATTCTAGTAGTGATTCTTAGAATTAAGAAATTCACTAAATGTTTGAATGGTTGAGATGACGGTCAGTAATATCCCAGTAAAATCATTTTATGGACTAAATTTTATTTTCTAACTAGGACTTGAGACTGAAGATTTCACAATAGACTTGTAAGCAATGCAAGTGTGATAAAGGTAAGATATGATAAAAATTAATAAAACAAGAAATTAATTTGCTAATAATGCCCTGCTTTTAATCGCAAAAATAACAATCTCAACGCGTTTCGCGACTACACGTGGCATCTTTAGAAGATATTATACGTTTGACTTCACGATGACGAACGGATATGACGTAAGTTACCTACCTTAATTTTACCTAAGTAAACTGTATTCTCTACTTATTACGCTCTTTGTACGGAATAAGGTTTTGTAAAGAAAATATGCAGTATTTGTTAAAGAAAAATACCGATTTTTATCATGAAAAATTTTAAAAACTGAAATTAACAAGTCTGTAATGTCCTCCGTTCTAATTCCTAACTTTTCAGTTCATTCATTATAAATTATAATCTCAATAAAATGTTGTACGTGTTGTGATCGTAACAATCACTTATTACTCAATTATTTTACAATAACTACAATGTAATGACGGTAGTGATTGACAAAGGCGATAAAAACCATAGCTTCCTTACTCTAAATTTAAATTGAGATCATCGTCCCTCGCCACGGTGGAGAGCATAATTTCAAACGGTCTTTATAAATGAAACTTGTCAAACGACACTGCGAATTTTTTATCGTGCTACTTAAATAGTTAATGTATTATAATTATGCATAAGCCAATTATGATTAAATTATTTATAATCCGTGTCTCAAAAAGTGGAGTGTCAGAAGTTTAAAGTATCTACACTGCCGGCCAAAAGTTTGACACCACCTTGAAAAAATTACAATTTTGAATAAAACTCCAAAAGTTAGTGCTCTACAAATTATTTAATTACCTTATTCAATAGGGAACTTGTTATGTAACATAAAATAATTTAAAAACAGCAATAATAGCCATTACTATTAGTAAAAAAAAATATATTATTTAAACTAACTTTTCGTCGAAAAATCTTCCCTTACTTTTTATAACTTTTTTGACCAATCTT